>CP136056.1:238756443-239001443 GCA_032464435.1 Aegilops umbellulata
ATGACATGGAAGCTTAAGTAGTAACGAACTTTTCTTACTTGGCACCACTGAACTCAGTACATGTGCACTGTTACTTCCCCTTGTTTACCTCTTTGTTGAAACTATCTTCTCCAGTCACAACTTAGTAGCCTTCTAATTATTTCACCCTTCCTTCAGGTGTTTAATCTCAGAGGCTAAAGGAGTATAGGTGGTTTCCAACTGTTGTTACCCCCCAAGAGATGCTTGTTAATATCTGCCCTTAGGAATACAGAGACCTGCGATGCATGCTTTGTTCTGTGATTTACAACCGATACTGTTGAATGTTGCAAATATCTTTGCTGTTGTAATGCATGGTCTCTCTGTAGAACCACCATAGGTAAATGACATTGCGAGCGAGGCTTCTGAACTACCACCATTGGAATGGGATGTCAGCTCATTTTTTGTGGCATGTATCAAGTCTTCCTCTCTTATGGATGGTGATAGAAAACAGGTGTCTATTTGACAATTTGTATGACTAGATAACAATATCTTGAAATTGCTCTTTAGCGAGATTGATAATGCGAATTTTCTCGCACATTTTGATTTTTGCAAGCTGTACATTACAGATATTATACCTAGTGTATTGTCTCAGTAAGTGAGAGCTGATTCCTGTCTGACCCCACACGACTGCTTAGAAATTCAACATTCCTTCACAACGCTTCTTTAAGTTCGTATGAAGTAATGCTAGTATGTGTTTGGCATAGAGGAGTTTCAATTGGATTTGAACACCAGGAATTGCAATTCTATGTGAACTCAAGCTCTTCAATGTATTTTTCTTTTCTTGGAGAGGTGTTTTTTAACGAGAATGCTAAATTCCTGCCGACTGTCAGTTTGCAACAGATCCGCACGAATCGCGCGCCGTTGGATCTGAATCCTACGATTGATCGCCTCTTCCGATCTGTTCTTTCTTGCGTCCACTGTTCCCGCTAATTCCGTGATCTCCCACGTCCCGCTTACCCCGCCCGTGATCTCCACCTCCTACTTATCCCGTTTCTGGTGGTTGCTGGTTTCGATGGAAAAATTGAAAAATAAATAATTTGTGAGTACTAGGAGTCAAGCTCACGACCCCTTAAAGTTTCAGCAAGCACAGACCAACACACTAACTAATGTTATTTGTCTTGATTTTGTGCATGTTTCTAGTTGAGTTAACTAGTTTGACAAAATGAAATCGTAATTTGCTGGGTTGGGCGAGATTTGCTCCAAATTTAGTGGTTCTTGCCATCTATCCCGAGCATGGTAATATACGCAGCGCTTAGCTGGTAACTTAATTAGCTGAAAACATGGTAACTTTTTGAGCCTGCTATTTTTTTTGTTGGAAAACACCTTCGGTAACTCATGTGTAAATAACTTGGTATATACATATAGTAGACCAGATAACTTACCGAGCCTAGACGCGATAACTTTCTTGACCCGGGAAAAAAAGTTGTTGAAAAGCATACATCCGGTAATTCATTGAACAACGTGGTAATTGTGACCCCAGTTTTTTTTCCCTCTAAACATACTCTCGATAACTCATGTACACACGAACGCCATGTGAAATATAACCCCTCCCCCCGTGTGTGTGTTTTATGTGAATAGCGGTAACTCACACATCACAGACTTGATAACGTATGTACCCGGTTCATACTAACTTTACCGACCCCCCCTCCGGGGGGGGGGGGGGGAGGGGTGATGAAATATCCTCCGGTAACTTTCGTGTGAACAACATGGTAAGTCACATTTCATAGACCCGATAACTTATGTGCCCCGCCCCTAGAAACTTTGTCGATAACTTCGGCGAGGGTGGGGGTGGGGGAGTCGTTGAAACATACCACGGTAACTTCTGTGCAAATAACATGATAACTCAAACATGGCGGACCGGATAACTTATGTACCCCGGTCCTGGTAACTTGGTCGGCGAGGGTGGGGGAGGGGCAAGTCGCTGAAACATGTCACGGTAACTTCTGTGCAAAAAACATGATAACTAATACATGGTAGACCTAATAACTTATGTACCCGATCCTGGTAAATGTGGCGACTGTGGAGAGGGGGGAGGGGCAACCCCGGTAATTTCTATGTAAATAACATGGTAACAGACACATACAAAGTTGATAACTCCCATAGAAACGCCACTGTAATTTTTGACCAGATTTATTTATTGAAAAACATACACCCAGTAATTTCTGTGTAAAAAGCATGATAATGTATACATCGCAGACTTGATAACTAATATCTTACGTTTTAAACACCATGTTATCTTTCATCCAAGGGGGAAAAGTTTTTGAAACATTTTACCGGTAATTCCCGTGTTAAATTGCCATACTTCCCCATGCCTTAACCTTCTCGTACTATAGTTACCAGCCTTATCATGGTATAGTTATCATGTTGCTCATACCATAGTTATCACGCTGGTCATGCCAAAGTTACCAAGCCAAACTTTATTTTTTTCTTCTGATATGGCAGAAATAAGAAAGGTTCAAATAACATTGTTTGTCTACAATAGACAACAACAAAAGGTGGTTTAGTTGGTTATTAGGCTCAACAACTATTGCATAGACCTGGGTTTGAATCCTCTTTCAAGCACTTTTATTTTCTTCTCATATTATGCAACAAAAAAAACAAAAAAAACCACTAGTGATTTATTATTTCCATCTACGGTTTTTGAGAGAAGGAAAAAAATCAGTGAAAGCGAGCGTGGGATGATAACGATCACGTAGGAACTAGTCGTGCGGATCTGTCGCTAACGACCAGTCGATTGGTCGTTAGCACAGTCCTTTTTTTTAAAACTTTTTTTAACCTTTCTTGAAGAGGCGTTAATGGGTGGCCTACTGGCGTCCAGCTCTCAGCCTCTCGCTCATAGCTGTTGCCACTTGCCGACTAACAATTCTCTTATGATAATTCATGGTGCACAATATCAAGAGAGCAAGTACTCGATCTCCGTGAAACAACTGAAACATGTATAAAGTGGGAGTCGAACCCACTACCTATGGTTCTATGGTTCATCATAGCTGTTCGCAACCAACTGAACTAGCTCAAATTCTGGCTATAATTAGGTTGGGTAATATTTATACCTCCACGATGACGTGACCATGATCCCCTTGATGGCTGAAACAACGCTCCACCCGTTATTCCGTTTCTCCTCCCGATAGATTTATTGCACCGTAATTAAAAACGTGAATTTTTTACCTACATGGGATTCGAACCCGCGTTGAGATGGAAAGGACAAGCCCAAGTACAAAGCCCAACTACCATCACGACAGCCTAGTTTGTTGTTCATTAGTTGAAAACGAAATTCTTTTAAACTCTTTCTTACTGCTGTCATAAGAAAAAACAAAGCTATTTTTCTAGAAAAAATTCCACTTCATCAATGAAAGTTACTGGGGGTATATTTCATGATGCCCCTTCCTCCCCCACCCCGGTCCCCAAAGTTATCAGGTCTGCGAGGCGTGAGTTACCGTGCTATTAACATGAAAGTTACCGTGGGTATATTTAATCGACCCCCTCGTCAAAGTTATCAGGACAGGGGTACATAAGTTATCAGGTCTACAAATGTGTGGGTTACCATGCTATTCACACAAATGTTACCGGACCCCCCCACCCTCCTCATGCCAAAAGTTATGCCAAAGTTATCAGGGACTGGGGTACATAAGTCATCAGGTGTGCGATGTCTGAGTTACAATGCTATTCATACAAAAAGTTACCGAGGAGATGTTTCGTCAACTCCCCCCCCCCCTTCGGTCGCCAAAGTTATCAGGACAGGGGTACATAAGTTATCAGGTCTGCAAAGTGTGAGTTATCAATGCTATTCACAGAAAATTTACCGGGGTACATTTGATCAACCCCCCCCCCCCCCCAGTCGCTGAGGTTACCAGGACCTTGGTGCATAAGTTATCAGATATGCGATGTGTGACTTATCATACTATTCATACAAAAAAGTTATTGAGTGTATGTTTACATTAGTTTTTTTGTTCAAAAAAAGCTACGGCGATATTTGTACATAAGCTATCAGGTTTGTGATGCGTATAATTATCAGGCTCATTACAAAAGAATTTACCGAGATAAGACAAACGAGAAAAAGACCGTTGTTCGAATTCTATAGGAGTAAACATTTATTTCTCTAGAAAACATTCATCACTAAAAAAAAGAGACAAATGGAATACAAAACATGTTGCATCGGCCCTTTGAAAAACTTGGAGCAAATGGTTTTGTCTTCTCGTCAAAGGCGTTGTGCTCTTTCTTTCTCGCTCTCATCTACTAAGGTAGAAATAGACATTAACCCGCAAATGTAACAGAACAGGTTGTCAGCTCAGCTGGTAGTGTGTCATGGTCACAACCAACTTGTTGTGTGTTTGAATCCCAGCGGTGGCGCTATTTTTCCGAAGCTCTTTTTATGTGCCAGAGTAGAAGCGGATCGAGCCGATCAGAAAGAAAGATCGATGGAAAAAACCGATCGTACAACTGCCAGTCGGCAGGAAAATAGCTTTTCCGTAAAAAGAAATACTTGTCGGAGAAATAAATAGAAATGTTTGTATTTAGATGTATTTTTTTACAAGCTAAGGAATAACCATTGATATGCACTTCGACCCTTACAAATGCAATGGCATTGGACACTATTTATGTATGGAGCTGTAGTTGCGCACGACGTGGAAAAAAGAAAAAAAGTAATCCACAAAAAGTTAAAACATACTCCCTCGTTCCAAAATAAATGACTCAACTTTGTACTAATTTTAGTTAGTACAAAGTTGAGTCATCTATTTTGGAACGGAGGAAGTACAATCAATCAATCAAATGAATACAAAGAAAGAGAAAAGAGAACTAAAAAGAAAAATCGTATGGATCTCTGTGTGAAATCTGACGCATGTGTCATCGAGTGAGACTTAACTAAGTGTAGGTCAGATAAGACCAGCAGACCGTTGTAAAAATGGAGACTTTGGGCCATCCCACCATCAGAATGAAGCAAAGGAACGATCCAAGGCATGCGCAAGAATTCCGACTTAATTTTATCCAAACGAATGGATTACAAGTGCTTGAGGAGAAGGCCTTATGTTGAAGTTTGAGATATAGGATGGCAAGTGCCCATCTTCCCTTTGTCTTGCAAACCCTTAATAAGACGGCGAGGGAAGAGCATTTTTCCCCAAGATTGGCAGTATTGCTACATAGAAAGTGTCATCTTATGCCGAATAGTTTGTAGGCTAGGGAGTAGTTTGCAGGTATCCAAAATAAGTGTCGTGGTTTTAGTATAAATTTGAACTAAAATCAGACACTTATTTTGGAATAAAGGGATTAGCATATTTTCCAGCGAGGATATTACCGAGTTGAGAAAGGTGAGTTGCTTTCATTAGATATACTCCCTACATTTCCTTATACAAGGCCACTTTGTTTTTCGTGTCAAATTTTAACTTATAACTTTGGTCAACAAAATATGGATTATATGTCATAAAAGATGTATCACCGGAAAGTTTTTTGAAATGTGCATCCAGTGACATACTTTTCGTGGTATATAACTCACTTTTTGTTGATAAGATTACTGATCAAATTAGATATAAAAATATAAAACGACCTTGTATAAGAAAATGGTAGGAGTAATTGCATTCGTTTGACATGGGCATTCAGTTTGATCTACTAGAGGTAGGAAGTCATGCAGTGTTGGCCTAGTGGTTGCCAAGGCAAGGCAGGTTTTCTCCGAGATACGCACAAGACACGTTAGAAGAATGCAGCCCAAGATTTGTGCCGGTTCGTGGGCGGTAGGCCCTTGCCTTTGAGAGATTGGAAGTGTTGTGTTGATGAGATTTGGGTAAGATATTCACAAGGCAGTCTAGAGTTGAATAGGGCATGACCGCCAAACCATTGTACTGAACCCCGTTGAAGCAAATTGATGATTCGCCACCGTGGCCTGATGACGTTGACAATGGTGGGGTCTCCCTAGCTACTTGATTCCTCCTGGTTGGAGAGCGCGTACATGCTCCCGTCCGGTTTCAAACTCGACGGTGGTGTATTGAGGCGGCTAGTACGTAGGAGCAAGAAGAGAGGTGCTACGTACTCCCTCCGTTTTTAAATATAAGTCTTTATAGGAAATGTAAATATGAACTACATATAAAGTAAAATAAATGAATCTATACTCTAAAATATATCTACATATTTCTATATTCAGTTCATATTGAAATCTCTAAAAAGACTTATATTTAGAAACGAAGGGGGTATGTTTCATGAGAATTTTTTTGGCCGCCGATGTGGAACACAATCAGGCTGGGCAACCCACAGGCACCTGAGAATGAATGAATGATATCATGTTGCCAGCCAGTCCTGCGGCTGCCCAGCGAGGAGGCGACGCAGGGAAAGGGAATGTTGCGTTGGTTGTGATTGGTCGCGCACACACAGCCAGGCGTTGGCCATGGGCCATCCAATCCATCCCTAACCTAAGCTAAGCTAATCCCTTTTTCCACATATTTGCTTGCATGGTTTGATACTTGATTCGACTCGGTTCGGTTTATTATAAAGCATAATATTTTTTTTGGCTGGTAGCACATTGTAGAATCAACACCAGGGCTCTTCTTTTGAGGAAAGGCATGCACCTTGATGATATCTATTGCCCTAATTGTAACCAGCAGGCAGAAGAAACTCCTATGCATTTATTATGGGATTGCAGTTTTGCGCAAGATTGCTGAAATTCTCTGATTCCAAACAGAAGTAGAGGCACATCTGTTTATGAGGACACCATCTTGGCCGCCCAGCTCCTTCCAAATCATTTTGCTGTTGAAATCCTAATTTTAGGCTGTTGGAACATTTGGATTCAGAGAAATAATTTAGTGTTCAGAGCACTCCCGCACTCAATTCAGTCTTGGAGATATCACCTCAAAAGCGACTTAAAGCTCCTTCGACATAAGATCAAGCAAAAGTTTGCACTTCAATTTGCCAGGTGGATAGATCATAATATGTAATCATGAGTTCCATCACTAGAGCAGGCATTGGTTAGCCTCTAGTTTTTCTCCTTTGTTTCCTTGGAACTTGTAACATATTTATACTTTTTGTGATTTAATTGATTTACCGTAGAACATTTTGTTCTACGGTGTTGGGTTAAAAAAAAACTCGGTTCGGTTCGTGTATGATGATGATGATAAAATGATGCTGTTGAAGTGTTGATGGTGGCGGTGGCAGCGTTAGGCGGTGACAGCGTGTGGGGCCCGCTCACATGCAAGCAAAGCAAACCTCTGCTCTTGCTCTTTCTTCTTCTTGTTGACGTGTACCGTATAGCAGGCCCACCAGAAACCTTAAACCAAATCGCGATCCTTCTCCCGCCCACAATCATCACCATTACCAACGGCAACATGCATGTATCGTCTGGTTTCGCCTCCTCTGATTCGCTTGGTAGAGCATCTCCAACAGCCGCGCTAAACTAGCGTCGCGCCGTAAAAAAGGCCGTTTTATCGCGCGCGCAATGCGGCGGGTCACTCCTATTGAGTATGTTATTTGTGCATGTATATTGACTAGGTCCACCTCTCTAGTTTGTTGTATAGATTGAGGAAGAGGCCCCACTTTGTACTTATATATACCGTGCACATTGCACCGAGTCAATACATCGTGCAATTCATACATCTTCATGGTATCAGTTTTTAGGTTCAAAAACCCTAGCTTTCGCCGCCGCCGCCGCGCCTCCTCCCGCGCTGCCGCCGCCGCCTTCCCTTCGCCGCCGTCCGCGCACCCCTGCGCCGGCTGCGTCGCTACCTCTCCAAACCCCGCGTCGTGCCGCGTCATTCGTTCCTAGCCGCCGCCAGCGTCGCTAACCCCGGCCGCCCGCGATCCCATCACGCTCCGAGCCGCTGCCCAACACGCTAGCTGCCAACATCCATCAAGTGCTCCCGTGATTGCTAGCCATCAACACCAGATCGCCAGCCACCAGATCGCTAATTCACATCGCTGCAGCGCCACGCCGCCCGCGATCGCTGACTCCGAGCCCGCTTGTGTCATCTGCTGCTGCCGTGCTACTGCTACTGTCTGCCCACCCGCCAGCCGTATCACTGAAGCCGCCGCAAATCTCACCTAAGCCGTCCGCGCCACCCGCTCTGTCCCGTCCTCGCTATGTCATCCGTCACCTCCTCCGCGACCACCAACTCCAACCCGTTCGCCGACGCCAACCCTCCCGACGTCAACGACATCCGCAAGCTCAACATCTTCGAGCGGGTGCCGGTTCGTCTCTCTCAGACGGACTCCTTCTACCACTCGTGGAAGACGTATTTCTCTCTCGTGTTCCGGGAGTATCATCTCATGGACCACGTGGACGGCACCGTCGACTCCAGCCTCGTTCCCGAGTTTCATGACTGGTCCACCATCGACATCACGATCATCCGCTGGTTTTTCCTCACCATCACGCCCGACCTTTTCCAGACGGTCGTGACAGACGGTGATGATGCATGCGCCGTGTGGACCAAGCTGAACGGGCTCTTCACCGACAATAAGCTCCAGCGTCGCGTTTTTCTGCAGCAAGAGTTCTTTGGGTGTCATCAGGACAACACCTCCATCGACGACTATTGTCGCCGCCTTAAGACTCTCGCTGACGAGCTTCGTGATATCGGCGCCAAGGTCGATGATGACCTCCTCCTCAGCACGCTCACCGCCGGGCTCAACGAGGATTTCGGCAACGCCGCGGGGAACCTCAGCCTCATCCCCAACCCGTCCTTCGCCAAGTTCGCTGCGTACCTCCGCTTGAAGGAGCGGCGGATGAAGCAGGTGAAGACGCGCGCCATCCACACCGCCCTCGCCGCCGGTACCACCTGCGGCGGGCCTCCGGCGCCGCCCGCTGCCCCGGCACCCCAGCAGCGTCATCAGGCACCTTTCTCGGCGCCCCAGCAGTCTGGGCTCCTGCCACTGCCGTACGGTCCGCCTGCGCCCCCCGCTCCTCCCGCTGAAAAGCGCCGCGGGGGCCGGCGCGGTGGCCGCCGTGGCGGTCAGCAGCAGCCGCAGCAGGCTGGCCAGCACCAGCAGCAGTTTCAGGCGCCACAACAGCTTCAGGTGCCGCCCCCATGGGTCTCCGGCTATAACCCCTGGACTGGTGTCGTCCATGCATACACCATGCCGGTTCCACGGGCTCCTGCACCGACGCTTCCCGTGCCGCGCCCACCGGCGCACCAGGCGTACTACGCGGCTCCGCAGCCGTACGGAGGATACCCACCACCGCAGATGAGCGGCGCCTACGGTCTTCCTGCGGCCCCGCCGCCGCCCTCGCCGGCCCTACCGCCGGCACCTTGGGATCCGGCGCTCCTCGCCGCGCTGCACGCTGCGCCTACACCGAACAACTACACTGGAGGCGGCGATTGGTACATGGACACCGGGGCTACGGCTCACATGTTTGCTCATCCTGGTAATCTTGCCTCCTTCACTCCTGTCACTACCGACCGCCGCATCATTGTCGGTGACGGTTCCACACTACCTATCACATATGTTGGGCACACTTCTTTTCCTTCTACTTCTATGCCTATTACCTTGTCTAACATACTTGTGTCACCTCATCTTATTAAGAATCTTGTTTCCGTTTGTTGTTTAACTCGTGAAAATCCTATTACCGTTGAATTTGACGGGCTTGGTTTTTGTGTCAAGGACGTTCGAACCAGGATGGTACTCCACCGATGTGACAGCCTCGACGAGCTCTATCCGGTGCATCCGCCGTCCACCTCCACCACCGCACTGGTTGCTCTCTCCGCCGGCGTTGATCTCTGGCATGCTCGCTTGGGTCATCCCAACCCCATCACACTTCGTCATATTCTTAGGAGTTTCAGTTTCAGTTGTAATAAGATAGAGGATCACACCTGTCATGCCTGTCGTGTCGGCAAACATGTTCGCCTTCCGTTTAATACCTCCACCACCATAGCTTCTTTTCCTTTTCAGTTGATTCATAGCGATGTGTGGACCTCTCCGGTTCCTAGTAATTCGGGCTATTTATATTATCTGGTTATTCTTGATGATTATTCTCACTATGTGTGGACATTTCCTTTACGACGAAAGTCGGATGCACTCTTCACTTTGTCTGCTTTTTACTCCTATGTCAGCACGCAGTTTGGGCATCCCATCCTTGCTCTTCAGACTGACAATGGAAAAGAGTTCGACAATCTTGCTTTCCGCACTTTTTTGTCGCACCACGGCACAGTTTTTCGTCTCACATGCCCGTATACTTCCCAGCAGAACGGTCGAGCCGAACGCGTCCTTCGCACGCTGAACGACTGCGTTCGGACGCTCCTGTTCCACGCTAATGTGCCGCCTCGTTTCTGGCTGGATGCACTCGCTACTGCTTCACTTCTCCTTAACCTTCGCCCTTGCCGCCCACGGTGGAACTATGCACCTCATCATCTTCTCTTCGGTACGCCCCCATCTTATGATGACTTGCGTATTTTCGGGTGCCTTTGCTATCCTAGCACTGTGGACTCTGCTCCTCACAAACTCGCACCTCGTTCCGTCTCTTGCATTTTCATCGGCTACCCTTCCAACTCCAAGGGATATCGGTGCTACGATCCCGTCTCCCACCGTGTGTTCACTTCCCGGCACGTTTACTTTGATGACCATGTGTTTCCGTTTCAGCAGGTACCTCCGGCTGTTCCTCCCGCCACCAGTGACGCGGGCTCCTCGACGTCGCTCCCAGGGCGCTCGCACGCCTCTCTTGGCCCGCCCCCTGGATTTGAGGCGCCCCCCGCATGCGGCGCCTCCTACAGCCGCGGCACTGGTGCCCCCAGCGCCCGCGCCCCCGGTGCCCACGGCCTCTGCGCCCCCCCCCCCGGCGCCCGCGGCCCCCTCGGTGCCCCTGGCCTCCTCGGCGCTCCCGACGCCCCCGGCCTCCTCGGCGCCCCCGGCCCTCGCGCCTCCGACACCTGTGGCCGGTCCGGTCACCCGGGCCCGTACGGGCGTTTTTCGCCCGAGCTCGCGCTACGCCGCGGATGACTACGTCCATGCAACGTCCACCTCTGAGCCGTCGCCATTGCCATCCTCCGTCCGAGCCGCTCTTCGTGACCCGCTCTGGATGGCTGCGATGCGAGAGGAGTTTGACGCCCTATTGCGCAACCGGACGTGGCAGCTTGTTCCCCGTCCCCAGCACGCCAACGTGATTACCGGGAAGTGAGTCTTCAAACACAAGCTCCGTCCTGATGGTACTCTTGATCGCTATAAAGCACGCTGGGTCATTCGGGGCTTCAGACAGCGTGCTGGCATCGACTTCACCGACACCTTCGCTCCGGTCGTCAAGCCCGGCACGATTCACACGGTTCTTCACCTTGCGGTCTCCCGTGCTTGGCCGGTGCACCAGATGGACGTCTCCAATGCCTTTATCCATGGTCACCTCGAGGAGCAGGTCTTCTGCCAGCAGCCCACCGGGTTTGTTGACCCGGCGCTTCCCGACCACGTGTGCCTGCTCTCGCGGTCCTTGTATGGACTCAAGCAGGCTCCGCGCGCTTGGTACCAGCGCATCGCGACGTTTCTCCACCAGCTTGGGTTTCGCTCAACCCGCTCGGACGCTTCGCTCTTCGTCTATCATCAGGGCTTCGACACAGCCTACTTGCTGCTCTATGTCGACGACATCATCCTAACGGCATGTACGGCTGGTCTCCTCAGTCTGCTCACGACTCGTCTTCGCGCTGAGTTCGCCATCAAGGACTTGGGTCCTTTGCACTACTTCCTCGGTGTTGAGGTGGTGCGCCGTCCAGATGGCTTCTTCCTTCATCAGCGGAAGTACGCTCATGAGCTCCTGGAGCGCGCCGGCATGCTTAACTGCAAGCCCGCTGCTACGCCTGTTGATACGAAGGCCAAGCTTTCTGCGACGGATGGTACTCTAGCTTCGGATGCTGCTTTCTATCGGTCTATCGTTGGTGCTCTTCAGTACCTCACTCTGACTCGACCGGAGATCCAGTATGCCGTGCAGCAGGCGTGTCTTCATATGCATGCCCCTCGAGACGTCCACTGGGCTGCCGTCAAGCGGATTCTCCGCTATATCTCTGGCACTATGGATCTTGGCGTCACGCTTCACGCCTCCGCCGACACTGCCCTCACCGCCTACTCCGATGCAGACTGGGCGGGCTGTCCTGACACTCGTCGCTCCACTTCGGGCTATTGTGTCTACCTTGGACCCTCACTGATCTCGTGGTCGTCCAAGCGGCAGCCTACGGTCTCTCGTTCCAGTGCTGAGGCTGAGTATCGTGCGGTGGCCAACGCCGTCGCCGAGTGTTCGTGGCTTCGCCAGCTGCTTCAGGAGCTTTCCTGCCCTGTTGACCGTGCGACGGTGGTCTACTGCGACAACGTCTCGGCGGTCTACCTCTCCGCTAACCCAGTACATCATCGCCGGACCAAGCATATTGAGTTGGATATTCACTTTGTACGGGAACAGGTGGCTCTTGGCCATATTCGTGTTTTACACGTCCCTACTTCCCAACAATTTGCAGATATCATGACCAAGGGCTTGCCTACGGCGTCTTTTGAGGAGTTCCGGTCCAGTCTTTGCGTCAGCCGCGGTGCCGCTTCGACTGCGGGGGGGGGGGGTGTTGAGTATGTTATTTGTGCATGTATATTGACTAGGCCCACCTCTCTAGTTTGTTGTATGGATTGAGGGAGAGGCCCCACTTTGTACTTATATATACCGTGCACATTGCACCGAGTCAATACATCGTGCAATTCATACATCTTCAACTCCAGTGGGCGCGTAAAAACGACGCGTGCGCTATAACGAGTTGGGCGCGCGGTCAAAAACAATTAGCCGCGCGGTTTATTTGGGGCGCCAGCTACAGCGCGCGGCACACTCGAGCGCTCGCGCCACACTCTCTTCTCTCCTCGTCCTACGCCCTGCGCACGCCGGCGCCGGCGCCCTGCCACCCACCCATGGACGCGCACACCGGCGCCCCGCTCACCCCGCTGTACAGCCACGACCCCGCCGCCGCCGCCACCGCAGCCACCGCCGCCGCCGGAAACCCTAGCGCGGCGAGCGCTGGCGTCGCCACCGCCGGAGCTCCGCCGAGCGTCGGCCTCGCGCGCAGCCTCTTCTTGCGGCCGCGGATGACCACGACGCCGGGTGGCGTCGCGCCGGCACCGTCCCGTGCCGCCGCCGCACCGTGGAAGAAGGTACCCAATGCGGCGGGGACGAAGAAGGGCAAAACATCCGCGAAGAAGAACAAGGCGGCGGACGGCTCCGGCATCACAAAGGCAAGGGGAAAAAAATCTTGCAGGGCGTTTGACGGCCGCGGCGGCTTCCGCAGCGCCGGCGAGCTCACTCGTTGAGCCGGCCGCCGACGCGCACCACGTGTTCGACGAAATGCCCCCAAGGTGAAAAAATTTCCAACTTTTCTTTTCTTCTTATTTTTTCAATGCATCATCATCACATATAGATAGCTTATTTGCATTGTTCAAAAAACTTTGTAGTCTCAACGATGATGCATACATGTCTACTATGGGTGTTGGGTCCAACAATTCGCATTGGTCTCAAACCAATGACATCCATTTCCAAGACCATGAGTTTGAGGTGGACGAGGAGGGTGAGGGAATTGTCGAGGCGCCGAAAGGAAGAGCGGGCAATTACTCAACCAACGATGACAAGTTACTATGCCATACTTATTTGCAAGTGTCGAGGGATCCATCCATTGGAGGTGATCAAAGTAGAGACGCGTATTGGGGGCGAATGAAAGAACACTATGATGCTCATAACTTGAGTGGAATTGACCGCTCCGAGAGATCACTTCGGTCCCGATGATCGACAATCAACCATGATTGTCAAAAGTGGGCGGCCGTACAAAAGGCAGTTGACAAGATTAACCCAAGTGGCACAAATGAGGATGATCGAGTAAGTGGCATCTCATATATGTTCATCATACTTATTTTTGGTGACCGAAGTGCTAACTTGTTTTTTTTTGTAGAACAACATTGCACAAAACTTGTTCAAAGAAGAGACAAGGACAACCAAGAAGGGGAAGATCAAGAAAGGCAGGGTCTTTACCTTGCCTCATTGCTATGAAGTGTTAAAGGATGATGAGAAATGGAAGAAGCGTGTTGGTTTGGAGGATTTGAAATTGAGCAACAAACGGAAGCTAGCAATTGACAATGATGATGATGAGGAGGAGGATGATGCATCAAGTGATGACGGCAAGAGAAGCCCCACACCCAACTCGGTTTCATACTCGAAGCCAAAACGACCGGATGGGTGCAAGAAAGACCAAACCCAAAAGAAGAAGAGGAAAGGAGATGATGAGCTAAAAAATGCTACGGAAGCTATTGTGAAGGCAAGGGTCGAAGCCAATGAGGTGAGGAAAATGGCAAGGAACCAAGATGCCGTGGCCGAGGAGAGGAGGTTGGCGGCCGAGGAGAGAAGGGTGGTGGCCGAGGAGAGAAAGGTGACTTTGGAGGAGAGGAAAGTGAGCAACGAGGAGCGAGCTAAGTTGTTGGAATGGGAGAAGCACTTGTTCTTCTTGGACACATCTAACCTCAATGCGGCGCAAAAAGAGTATGTCCATCTTGCCCAACAAGAAGTCTTGATCCAAAAAAGAGCCTTGGTTCGTGCAATGGGTGGCGGTGGCCTCGGCGCCATGGGAGGCATGGGTGGCTTCGGCGCCATGGGTGGCGGTGGCCTCGGCGCCATGGGAGGCATGGGTGGCTTCGGAGCCATGGGAGGCATGGGTGCATCTTCGGCCGCCATGGGAGGCATGGGTGCACCTCCGGCCGCCATGGGAGGCATGGGTGCATCTTCGGCCGCCATGGGAGGCATGGGTGCACCTCAGGTCGCCATGGGAGGCATGGGTGGCTTTGGAGCACCCTCCGACGCTATGGACCCCATGGGAGGCATGAGTTTTGCTTCTCTCATGGGAGGCATGGGTGCACCTCCGGCCGCCATGGCTTCTCACACACATTCCCATGAAGATGCCGTTAGAAAACCTTGCCAACATCGTCGGAGCTTCACATGATGCGGTGCGTGATGCGGTGCGTGATGAGGAAAGGGAGGAAGATTCTTCTTCGGAGGCGGAAGAGTCGTCTTCGGAAGATGAGGACGAAGACGAAGACGAGGAAGATGAAGATTGATGTGTCTTTCATGTCTTGAACTTTAGTTTGCATTTGAACTTGGTTGGATGAACTTGTGGGCATGATTTTGAACTTGTGGGCATTTAAACTTTAATTATTCATCAACTTGTTTGTGTCAAATTTCACATGTTCATTTTTCTCCAAAATATCATATATGTTTGATCATTTTTGCTCATATATGTGGTTTGTGCGGCGCGCGCGCGCGCTGTATTTTTGCGCTCTGCTGGAGCGGCGCGTGCGCGCTGCATTATAGCGCGGCTGCTGGAGCCAGCGCAGGCGGGCGCGCAAAATCAGCCACAGCGCGCGCGGCAAACAGGTTTTTTGCGCGCGGCGCATAGCGCGGCTGTTGGAGATGCTCGTAGTTTAGGTTAGGTTTTTTTTAGTCCTCCCAGGAGCGGCGTCGCGCGGATGGTGGCTCTTCTTATCTGAGTTTGTCTTTCGGGATCTGATCCTCCTTGAGTTCATTCAGCTGGACGTAGTCGATGGAGCACTGACGTAGATTTCTGCCGTCTTCTTGGAGCGATGAGATTAGGATTTCCGGTCATGTGGCGAGATATGGTGTCAGGTGCTTCAGATCTTGCTAAGGAGTTCAATGACGACGATGACTGCGGCTCTAGGGCGCTGGTCCTCAGGGGCACACGCAGTAAGACTTTTCGGATGTCATCGACAAGGTCAAGCCGGCTCCGGTAGGGGAGTAGCAACATTGACGCGTCAACGACTCGTTCTGACGGTAGTAGTGGACGCTCAGTGGTCTTGGAATCACGATGTAATTTTTAGCATGTTTGAGATGCTTTGATTTTATAATAGAAGATCTGATTTATTTATTTATTTTGCAAAAGAAAAAACAATAACTTTACTCGTTGGCGTGCTCACGTACATTCCGTAATGGACAAGTTGGACGGATGCATACGATCCTGTGCAGGTTACGTACCGACGCAGCCAAGCGTATGAAGCCGTTAAACACTGGCAAGCAGTGACATTACAGATGGACGAGTTCCTACAAATTAGACCTGAGGAGCTTTGGCGATCTAATGTCGTCTACGCTAGGGTTTCTCGCCCTTGGCGATCTGGAGGCGACAGCCCCGCAAACACTACCGTCGGCCGCCGCGCCGGCTGTGTGTGGCCTTTCCTCCGCGTCTCAGTCTAGGCTGGGCGTCGGAACAGCCGCGGCTGAGTCCGCAGATCGATCGCACGGCCCCCCCAGGCGCTGCGAACCCGTATATTTCCTGGAGTACGAGGGGTGGAGTACGTCCTGCTGAATCACGGAGCGAGGAGGATCCGGGACGCCCTAACCCCAGCCGCAAGGAAGGAATGTCTTCTCCCTACACAAACTCATCTATGGCTGCGGAGGGAGTGCAGAAGGTACCACGCAAGCCGCCGGATCGCAAACCCCACGCGTCTACGGAACCGCCGTCTGCTGGGATGTCGTCGTCGTCTGCGCACGAGGCCGGCAAGGAATCGCTGGGGGCCGAGGTGAACCCGGTGGTCGGTGGGGGCGCACATAGGGCTCCCTCCGTGGATGCTGCTCGCCCGAAGCCTTCCGACGGTGGATCCGTGGCTGCTGGGCGTCCCAATCCACGGCTGCAAACACTGGCAGTCTGGAACCAGATGAATACACCGGAGAGTACTGCATCTTCGGTCCGTGGACGCGGTGGCCGGGGGGCTCGTCGGGCGGACGGGAGCTCAGCTTGGTGTCAAAAGCTTGCTGCTGATCATGCAACGGGTAACCTAGCTGTTGATGGTTTGCTGGCTGTGCAAATGAAGCCCATGTCGGGTTGCAGCAAGGGTTTGGCGGAGGAACAACATCCAGCTACAGCAGCTAACATACATGCACGTAGACCAAAAAAAGGTAAGACTACAGGGATTCTAGAGGGGCAGCAGACCAAGCTGGACGGAGGGATGGCAGACCAGAACAGGATGGAGGCGTCTAACACCATGGAGGCAGTCGGCCTAGGGGCCGCCGACGAACTGACGGGGCCGGTGGAGCCCCGTCAGGAGCAATGAATATCTTAAGTTGGAACTGCCGAGGGGGAGGGAACCCTCGGACAGTTCGTGATCTTGTGAGTCTAGTGCAGGCTCAGTCCCCTAGTATCGTTTTTCTTTGTGAAATGAGGCAGTCTAAAAATAAAATGAAGAGGTACCGTGCTCGATTAGGCTTGAGAGGTTTTGAAGCTTTTGATTGTGTGGGTCGCAGTGGTGGTCTTGCTTTATATTGGCATGAGTCAGTGAGTTTTGATGTAAAAGAAATAAATGAACGATATATTGATGCGTATGTAACTGGTGCGGCGGGTCCCTCCTCCGTAATCTTCATCAACAAGCCAGCATGCCGTGGGTCGTGGTGGGAGATTTCAATGAAGCGATGTGGAGTTTTGAGCACTTCTCTGACACACCGCGTTCGACAGGTCAGATGCTTGATTTTCGAGATGTCCTTGAGGTTTGTGGTTTGGGCGATCTCGGTTTTGCAGGCCTCCCGTGTACTTTTGATAATCGTCGAGGCGGAAGGGCGAACGTCAAGGTACGCCTTGACCGTGATGTCGCCAATAATGCATGGAGGGACATTTTTGCTCATGCTAGGGTGGAGCACTTAGTGGCGCCAAGCTCCGACCACCTGGCCATCCTACTCCGTTGTGAGGTCGAGGAGCCACGCCAGCAATCGGGAAGGAGATGCAGACAATATGAGGTCATCTGGGAAAGGGACCCATCCTTACCTGAGGTAATTATGAAGACTTGGACTGATTTGGGATCTATGCTGAATCTGGGCGATATTGCTTCTGGGTTGGGTAATATGATGAAAAAACTGCAAGAGTGGAGCCAGAAAAAATTTGGTAATGTTATCAAGGAAATTAACAAATCCCGCTCTCGTTTGGAGGAGCTCATGTCTATGAATGCAGATAGGAAGGATATCAGGGAGGAAACCGATCGGATGAATGAATTGTTGTACAGGGAGGAGATGTTATGGATGCAGAGGTCCCGTATTGCATGGCTGAGGGAAGGTGATCGCAACACTCAGTTTTTCCATCGGAAAGCGGTATGGCGCGCCCGTAAGAACCGCATTAAGGCCCTCATTGATGATGAAGGGGTCACGCATAAGGACCACGGGTCCATGTCGGCCATGGCCACGACCTATTTCTCAAAATTGTTTGCTGCTGACATATCTCTATGTGCGGATCCAGTAATTGATCTTATTAAAACTCGTGTTACTGACCGTATGACCGATGTACTGTGTGCAGATTTCTCAGATAAGGAAATAGCTGATGCTCTGTTTCAGATTGGACCGTTGAAGGCACCAGGTCCGGAGGGCTTCCCTGCCCGCTTCTTCCAGCGAAATTGGGCAGTAATGAGGGAACCGGTTATTGCAGGGGTAAAGGAGTTTTTCGGTACAGGGGTCATGCCTGAGGGGGTGAACAACACTTCCACTGTTCTCATCCCGAAGGTGGATAACCCCGAGAGGCTCACGGAGTTTCGTCCCATAAGTTTATGCAATGTCATCTACAAGGTGGTGGCAAAGTGCTTGGTAAATCGGCTGAGACCTATTTTGGATGATATTATTTCTCCCGAGCAGAGCGCGTTTGTTCCTGGACAGATGATCACAGATAATGCATTAATCGCTTTTGAGTGTTTTCATTTTATTCAGCAGGAAAAGGACCCTAATAAAAGTTTTTGTGCGTACAAGCTGGACTTATCCAAAGCATATGACAGGGTGGATTGGATCTTCTTGGAGCGAATTATGAAAAAGATGGGTTTTGCTCGCCGGTGGGTGGACTGGATAATGGCTTGCGTCATCTCGGTGAGATACACAGTTAAATTTAACGGAACCCTCTTGGAATCGTTTGCACCGTCGCGCGGGCTACGGCAAGGTGATCCTTTGTCCCCGTTTTTGTTCCTGTTTGTGGCTGATGGTCTCTCTGCATTGTTGAAAGATGGAGAGGAAAAAGGTGATTACACTCCGCTGAAAGTCTGTCACAGAGCTCCAGGTGTGTCTCACCTTCTGTTTGCAGATGACACACTGTTGTTTTTTAAGGTAGAGGAGGACCAAGCAAAAAAGGTACAAGAAGTGCTAAATACCTATGCAAAGGCTACTGGACAATTTATTAATCCGGCGAAGTGCAGCGCCCTGTTTGGTACCTCTTGCATTCTGGATAAACAGGAAGTGGTGAGAGCAATTCTGAACATAGGCACTGTTACCTTTGAGGAAAAGTATCTAGGGCTCCCAACGCCCGGCGGACGTATGTCACGAGGTAAATTCCAAAATCTGCAGTCTAGGCTAATGAAGAGGATTATTGCTTGGGGTGACACCCTCTCTCGCGCGGGTAAGGAAACGATGATTAAGGCTATTGCACAGGCAATTCCTACTTATATTATGAGCGTCTTCAAGCTTCCTATGTCAGTCTGTGATGATCTAAACAGAATGGTTCGCAATTTCTGGTGGGGTGCATCGGAAGGCAAGAGAAAGACACACTGGTTGGCATGGCCGAAAATTCAGGCACAGAAAAGCAAGGGTGGACTGGGGTTCCGAGACTTCCGCCTCTTTAACCAGGCTCTCCTAGCGAGACAGGCCTGGCGCTTACTAACTAAACCCAACAGCTTATGTGCGCAGGTTGTCAAGGCTCGGTATTATCATGATGGACGCCTCGAGGACACGGTGTTCTCGGAGAATGCTTCCCCAACCTGGCAGGCTATTCAACACGGCCTGGAGCTCCTGAAGAAGGGCATCATCTGGCGTGTCGGGGATGGCCAGGACATCCGCATCTGGCGCGACCGCTGGCTTCCTAGGGAGCCCTCGCGCCAGCCCATCACGCAGCAGGGCACGTGCCACCTAAGGAGGGTGGCCGAGCTCCTGGACGGTGGCGGGTCTTGGCGCATAGACCTCCTCCGCCAATACTTCCTCCCAGCGGACATCGATGTCATCACCAGCATCCGCACCTCGCCACGTGTTACCAACGACATCATCGCCTGGGCGCCGGAGAAGAACGGTATCTTCACCGTTCGGTCTGCCTACCGCCTTGCCATGGACGAGCGCGAGCGTCCATCGGCTATCGCCACGAGCAGGACACCGGATGATCGTCGCGCCATCTGGAAGATCATATGGGGGTGCCCTGCTCCCCCGAAGGTACGCGTGTTTGCATGGAGGCTTGTGTCCAATTCTCTGGCTACTTGGGAAAATAAATTTTCTCGCCACCTCGAGCATACTGACGTGTGTCCCATTTGTGGTGTGGAACGGGATGACGGTTTCCATGCAATGTGTAGGTGCCCCCTCGCGAAGAATCTCTGGCGTGCCATGGCGTTGGACTGGCCGTTGCCAGACATTGAGGATGTTCGCAACACCGGACCAGAGTGGCTTTTTACCCTGCTCGAGCCGCTCTCGGAAAATATTCACATGGTGGTCCTGATGACTATGTGGCGTGTGTGGTACGTTCGGAATGAACTCACGCATGGGAAGCTAGCCCCTCCGACAGAAGCATCTCGTCGTTTTCTACAGGGGTATATAAACTCTCTCTTGTGCATCCAACAACATCCATCGGGGAACATGGAGAAAGGCAAAATGGTAATGCACGTCCTAGCTAGCAAGAGCAGCAACAACATGCAATATGCAGGAAACCAGCGAGAGGAGATTCCCTAGTTACTGCCTACCCATGGATGGACCAAATTAAATACGAATGGAAGTTTTGTCAAGGAAACAAGGGCGGCTGGTGGTGGAATGGTGCTTCGAGATGATACCGGTGCTATTATTTTTACTGCATGCAGACAGATCACCACATGCCATGATGGACTAGAAGCGGAGCTTATGGCGTGTAAAGAAGGCCTTGATCTTGCTCTTCACCGGACTGTCTTACCCATTGCAATTGAGCTGCACTGCGCTCAGGCAGTATCGATGTTAAAGGCGAGTCCTGGGGACCGCTCAAGATACAGGACACTTGTGCGAGACATCCAGTTACTCATTTTAGAGGACCCACGGGAGATTTCAATTACGCATATTAGGCGCACTCAAAATAAAGTTAGTCATAGCCTCGCAGCCTATGGGCGTAGTGTACCCCGTACTGCCATTTGGTTTGGTACGGGCACAGATGAAGTTGTAAATTTGTGTATGGCTGAAAGGCCGCCCTGAGTAATGAAATCTCCCTATTTTTCGCAAAAAAAAGTGACATTACAGATGCTACTACGCCTACTTAATTGTGGTCAGGAATGAGGAGCTAGTCAGTCACATGACAGGCGTCCCCCCGTGTTTCAAGGCCAAAATGGTGGGCTCAAACGCCTCCAAGGACTATAGCTATACTACTGCTCCATTACTTATTGGGTCTATCTAGGACACATCTATATGTGACATAATTATGTCACATCTAAGCTCATGCCCACTCTCTTTATGCTTTATTTTTTTGTCTTAGTTTTTTTTGTTTTTTGTTGCTGCATTATATATTTGTGGGAGTTTAGATGTGACATTCTTAAAAAACATTTAGATGTGAACTAGTCAAACTGTTACTTAATGTCGTCATGATGAGAAGAAACGAACAAAACAGTCTGAAAGCAGCAGGTGTACAAGAACCAAAAAAAGAACAATACGTGATTAGCATCATGATTAGCCGGTCGGCGAAAATCAAAATAATTTATCTAGTGGTTTATTTGCGCGGAAATACTCCTATACTACTACTCTAGTTGGATTACGGAGGAGGGAGAAAACAAAGGGCCATAGCTGTTGGCTGGCTTCGCTAGGTGTGGATTCCCACTAAGCGCGTCGGCGTCGTCGTCGTCGTCTCGTCGGACGGAGTGGAATGGATGCTCTGCACGTTGCGACGGGGCCCTCACTACCATACCATACCATGGAACACAACGCAACACAAACAGCACAGCACGGCGCAGCTATTTTCCTTTTTTTTTCTACTAGGGAGCGCAAAAGAAGAAGAATCGTTGATAATTTCTCCTCACCCTGATAATTTATTCCCTTCATTTTTTCGGTGAGCGCAAAAGAAAACACCGTTCGTTGATGACTCGCCAAAAAAAGGAATCGTAAAAAGAAAAGCCAATTATACGTACAACATTGGTCATCAATCATCAGAAAATGCGATCAAACGACCCGACGACGTTGTGGAAGGCAGCTCCTCTTCCAGCTGCCGGTTGATCCGCTGGAGCGTAGCGTTGGTCCATCACGCGCACACGCAACCAACCAAAGCCATCCGATCGCAGCCGTCCGGCCCAATCACCGCGCCATTATTCTATTCCCGCGCCGCGACCCTGCTCCCCCATATGAACCCACCCCCCCTCAAACCCATGAGCATCCATCCACGCACCCCACACACACAGCCCCGCCGCGGGCAACCATGCGTACACAGACGGCAATGGCGACCACCCTCCTCTTCCTCGCGCTGCTCCTCGTCCCGCACCTCGCCGCGGCCACGCCCGGCCACCAGCGCCGGCTGCTCCAGAGCCACGGCGCCGACGACGGCAGCGACGTCTTCGTCGACCCGTCCTACGCCTTCGCCAACCCGCGCCTCCGCGACGCCTACGTGGCGCTGCAGGCCTGGAAGCGCGCCATCCTCTCCGACCCGCGCAACCTCACCGCCTCCTGGTCCGGCCCCGACGTCTGCTCCTACTACGGCGTCTTCTGCGCGCCGTCCCAGGCGGACCACTACCTCACCGTCGTCGCCGCCGTCGACCTCAACCACGCCGACCTCGCCGGCCACCTCCCGGAGGCGCTCGGCAGGCTCGCCGACCTCTCCGTCTTCCACGTCAACTCCAACCGCTTCTGCGGCCTCGTGCCGGCCTCCTTCCACGCCATGCACCTCCTCCACGAGCTCGACCTCAGCAACAACCGCCTCGTCGGCGCCTTCCCCGACGTCGTGCTCCGCCTGCCCAGCCTCAGGTACCTCGACCTCCGCTACAACGAGTTCGAGGGCCCCGTGCCCAAAGAGCTCTTCGACCTCCCGCTCGACGCCATCTTCATCAACTCCAACCGCTTCCGCTTCCAGATCCCCGACAACGTCGGCAACTCGCGGGCCTCCGTCCTCGTGCTCGCCAACAACGACTTCGGCGGATGCCTCCCGGCCTCCGTCGCCAACATGTCCGGCACGCTCAATGAGATCATACTCATGAACACCGGGCTCAAGTCCTGCGTCCCCCCGGAGCTCGGCATGCTCACCGCCCTCACCGTGCTCGACGTCAGCCACAACCAGCTCATGGGCGCCATCCCCGCCGAGCTCGCCAACCTCCACAGCATCGAGCAGCTCGACCTTGGTCACAACCGCCTCAGTGGCGACGTGCCGGAGGGCATCTGCCACCTGCCGCATCTCCAGAACTTCACCTACTCCTACAACTACATCACCGGCGAGCCGCCGGTGTGCATGCACGTCAAGGCATTGGACGATCGCCGGAACTGCATCCCGAACCGCCCTGACCAGAGGTCAACCGAACAGTGCCAATTCTTCAACAGCAACCATGTCAACTGCGACGCCTTTAGGTGCAAGAAGTTGGTGTTGCCGTCGCCGCCACCTCCTCCGCCTTCACCACCGCCACCAACCCCATCTCCTCCGCCACCTTCACCTTCACCACCGCCGCCGTCGCCTCCTCCACCAACCCCGTCTCCTCCGCCACCTTCACCTCCACCCCCGTCTCCATCACCCCCACCTCCGTACTACGAGGTCTCACCTGAGGAACGGTACCTTTCGCCGCCACCTCCAGCGTACCAAGAGCCGACAACGCCTCCCCACTACGAGGTGCCAGCTCCCTACTACGAGGTGTCACCGGAGGACCGATACCACTCACCGCCACCCGCAGCTTACCAAGAGTCTCCACCTCCGCCCTACTACGAGGTGTCACCAGAGGACCGGTACCTGTCGCCGCCACCGCCAGAGTACGAAGAGCCGACAACACCGCCCCACTACGACCTACCAGCGCCGCCCAACTACGAGGTGTCACCGGAGGACCGGCACCTCTCGCCGCCACCACCGACGACGTGGAAGATGCCGGCGTACGACTACTCGTCGCCGCCTCCACCGGCTGCCGGGCAGCCATGAAGTTGATTCTTTTCGGGATTTTTTTCATACATTCTGATCATATACGAGTTTGCTGTGGTGAAACAATGCCGTTAATATCCTTGGTGTGTTTTTCTTCTTCTTCTTCTTCTTCTTCATTATTCTCTCCTCCCATTAATTTGTTCTTGTTTTTCATTTGTGAATGAAATACTCCTATAGAAGATGGATTCGATAATGAGAAGTTTCATCATTCGATTCCCTGTGGATTCAATGAAATTGCCGTTGCCAACAACTCGGCAACAACTAATCAATCACTTGACTGGAATAACAGCTAGGCAGAACAAGAATCTGAAGACTCCAAAATGAGTTTGAGCACGGCGGAGCCGTTGTACCATCTGAATAAGCTGCCAACGCATCACGTTCACGATGAGACGGTCGATTGGTGACGCGTTGCCTGGGAATGCGCACCTGCAGGTGGGCCCGCCCGGCATGGGGAGCGCTAGCTGGATGGGACTTTTTCCACGTCCAGCTCAAGGTCAAGCAATCCTTGACGGTCGACGCTCAGCCGCTCAGCCCCTCTCTCTCTGCAAAAGGAAAAAATATGGCTCCTCAAAATGGATGCGCCTGTATAACTTAACCTTGGCTCTTGACTTTACCCACGTCTTGCGGGGACTCGCTAAACTATTGCATGCTGCGTCAACACCAACGGGCATACGGCTACTCCATGGTACCACTAACAAGTACTCACTGGTGGAAAAAGGACCTTTGGTCGCGGTTCGCAACTGCCATTAGTCGCGGTTGCGCAACCGCGATCAAACAGGCGGGACTAAAGGCTCCCCCTTTAGTCGCGGTTGCTTAAGAACCGCGACTAAAGGCCCGTCCACGTGGGCGCCAGGTGGACGTCGGGGCGGAGGACCTTTAGTCGCGGTTCTTCTGGCCAACCGCGACTAAAGACCGCCGCAGGTTTAGGGTTTTAGCGCACCCCCCCTAAACCTGCCCCCCCTAAACCTGTTTTCTGTTTAATTTGTATTGTTTTATTTCTTTTATGCTTTATTTTAATTTTGAAGGAGTTTCACATATTCTACGCTACTACATACATGTATATGAATGTACAATTTCAAACAAATTTGAAATTAGAACAAAAAGAATTCAAGAGGAATATACAGTATATATTAAATATCATCGGATGACCATATACAATTTTGAACAAGTTTCCATACATAATTTAATGCATATAAAGTTCTACGTCCTCGTAATGGTGTTCTCCTTTAGGATGGAGGACTTCCCTCCTGAACCATCCAGCTAGTTCCTCTTGAAGTGGTCGGAAGCGAGCTTCTGGACTAAGCATCATCCGGAGGTTATTCCTCTGAGCATTGGTATCACTCGGAACCCGCTCAGAGGTGTATCTCCGGATCATCTCACAGACATAGTATCCACATAGATTGGTCCCCGCTGGCTGAATATCCCCAGCATTCTTAGCCTTTGACTTTTTGAATTCTAGCTCTTTTTTGAATTCACCGACCTTTGTATCTACGAACCGTTTCCAAACCCTACGAGGCAAAGAAAATTAAATGAACAAGAGAGTTATTAGTTACTTGATATTAGGAAATGAACGAAATAGGCCGATCGATATAGAGCGCAAATGAATGAAAATAATTACTTCTGCAGCATTCTTATCATGTCGCCCCAAAGCTTTGGATCCATATTCAGAGAGTCGTGGACGAGACATTCTGAGGTGTCAACTTTAATTACTAGCAGAATCCAGTGGAACCTGCGGACACGATACATGCACAGTACGTCATGCATAACTCATCGATTAGCCGGCCACATACCATGCATGGAGTAAACAAAAGAGAATGTGCTCAAGACAGAAACACTCACCCAAAATGGTAAGGAAATAGAATATCACTTTTGAGTTCCTGCTTTGTAAGAAACTGCCACAGGTCTGCCTCCATGTCGGAGGGGTGATGCCGCAACACATATCCATTAACGATGTGTGGGTCAATGAACCCAACATCATGGATGTTCCTTACTCTGCATTCCTTAATCTTCATTCTGCATGTATAATAGCGGACACAACAATATAGTTAGGACATATATATAGTGCAGGCAATATGAACGAGATGGGGTAGAAATAAATCACTTACAGAACGTAGCAACTGATGATAGATTTGTCGAGCTCGCGCAGATTGAAAAGCTGGAACAATTCACTCAGATGAATTTGTACATAGTAATGTTTGAAGTGACGCTCATATCTAACTTCCGCATAAATATATTCGTTGGCGTTTTTATTTTTTATGTAACCCTTATACCATTTCAGCAGACCTTTCATTTGTGGAGGTAGATCCTGTTCCTGCGCAGGCTCGACGAGAGGCCCATTTTTCACATATGTAATTACTACCTCCTTCACTGGCGCCTCATCAAGGCCTAACAGTTCACGAAGAGTAATACCTAAGTTGGCCGCTTGTTCTCTAGCACTCGTTACAGTCAATCCAAGTGCTGCCGCAGCTGCTATGATATCGGGGTCATCCGGACCGGCGGCTTTCACTATAAGCGGGGCAATCGATTGTTTACTTTGTTCCCCGAGCTGGGCAACTCGTTTACTTTGTTCCGGATCGGGGTCATCCGCCCGCTCTTTCTTCTCCTTCAACATGAGTGCCTGCCTACGAAGTTCACGTGCATAGTCCTCAGGCAGATTCTTCGCGGCTTGGGACGGTGTGCTCAAAAATGACTTAGCCCACTTCTTTTGCTCATCAGAAAATACTGGCTTGGGCTCGGGCTCTCTTTTCTTCTTGCAGTCCGCCTTCCATTTCTCAAGATCAGCAGCCGCGGCCGCGGCAGTTTCCTCGGCACTACGTTCCCAAGACCTTGTGGGGAGAGGCTTCAGTGATGGCTCCGGTACCTTTGTGGTCTTAGGTACATAAGGGTCCGGGTTAATAATCCAGGACTGCTTTTGCTTCTTTGCCGGAGGTGGATTGGGGGGCGGCGTCTGATCACCCGCCGGACGAGGACTGGGGGGCGGCGTCTGATCACCCGCCGGACGTTGTGGACTGGGAGGCGTCGGCTAACGTGACGGAGGTGTAGGTGAACCGCCACCACCACCACCACCACCGCCACCGCCACCGCCACCACCACCATCGTAGGGGGGTGGACTTGTTGTCCTTGGCGCCTCGCCTGGAAACTTGATAAACTTCTTTTGCCATAGAATGAAATGGCGCTTGACATCTCCAAGTCTTTTCTCCCCTTCAGGTGTAGCAATGTCAATCTCCAGGTCCTCAAACCCTTGGACTATGTCCTCCACCGTGACACGAGCATAGCCATCTTGAATGGGGTTGTTGTGGTGGAGTGCTCCAGGTAAACATGATAAAGCACTGCCGATGGCTACCTTCATGGACATGTTCCCGATAGGATAATACAGATGACATTCTTTCCTCTCCTTTATATCGTCCACGGGGTAGCGAGGAGGCTCCGGTGCAGTAATTTCGACCACCAGAGGCTCCGGTGCAGTAATTTCGATCGTCGGTGCATCTGCACCAGCTGCCGGTGGGGCCTCCGTGGAAGCCACGCTGCTTCTCCGCTGCTGGCTTTCGAGATCCGCTGGATGATCTTCATGCTGCGCCCAAGCTGCATCTCTTTCGGCTACTAGTACACTCACGGGTTTCTTCATCACATCCATTTCCGATGCCAACCGCGCCACAACATCTGCTTCCCGATCCATCTTTCTCTTACGGCTTCTGTAACCGTACGGGTCATCGTTCTGGGGGAACCCTATTTTCCACGGAATGTGCCCCATGCCTCGTACACGTCCTCCGTGTTCAGGATTCCCGAGGGCTTTTGTCAGTGCGTCGTTCTCTCTGTTGAACTTGATCTTCCCCTCTTGAGCATCCCTCATTGCGTCAATAAGGGCTTGGGTGGGTTTAATTATTTTGCCCTGGTAAACACACTCCCCTGTCTCCGGGTTCAGCGTTCCCCCATGCCCGTACCACCAGCTTTTGGCCCTTGGGTCCCATCCCTCCGTACCTGGACGGATTCCTCGTGCCCTCAGCTCGTTCTCCATCTTCTCCAACCTAGGCTGCCAAAGGCGATACCCTCCTGGCCCCATAATATGATTGTACTCCTTCTTAGCCGCATTTTCCTTATTTTTTTGATATTTGAATGAACTGCTCCGATTTCTTTTGCTTCACAAATTCTGGCCAATCATGTTTCAGTTTCTCATATTGTCCTTTGAAATCCGGAGTCTTGTTCTGCTTGACAAAGTCATGGTTTAGATTTTGCTTGAATTTCCAGAATGCGTCGGCCATCTTATGAAGAGCGAACTGTTTGACTAGCCTCCTCCTCTCCTTGTTTTCCTCAATCTTGTTACCCTCCTCATCGATTTTGTTGTATTCCGGAGGTAGAACGAAATGTTCCATAAGCTTCTTGAAGCAATCTTTTTTTGTTCTCTTATTGACAAAAGTGAAACCAGCAATTCGTGCCTTCTTTGGCTCATTCCACTCCTGGACGGTGATCGAGACGTTGTCTCTAACAACGGCTCCGCATTGGCTGATAAACTTGATGACGTTCTTGCGGGGCTCCAGCGGCCTGCCGGTTGCACTGTCGACAACCTCGATGGTGCATGTTTCTCCTTGTTTCATCGTCTTGGTTGCGCCACGCTTTGACGACGTACTCGATTGTTTCGACAATCCGGCCGAGGGCTAAAATAAGAAAGAGAGTCGCGCGCGTTAGTACACACATATTTATTCAAATTAGTTAGTTTGTATCACCAGAGGCTCAATGTATATATATACCTCGGCGCCGGAGGTGGTTGCTACTTCCATTTGAAGATCGTCGTTTATCGACGTTTGTTCGGCATCATCTTGCTGACGGCGCCCTTCATCTTCACCGTCAAGGTTCAGATAAGAAGAGACATCATCTTCTTCTTGTCCGGTCGGCACATATAGAATATCGCCGTTTATGATGCCGAACATATGTGCTTCACCGTCCGGATTATAGTTGTCCATAATCGGGTCAGCTCTATCGTCCGCCATTATGTCAGTCCTGAAAACATGTAGTAAAAACAAATTAATTAAGTGAAGAAGGGGGGCGGTGGCGGTGGCGGTGGCGAAAGGGCGGTGGCAAAAGGAGGGGGCGAGGAAGGGGTGGGAGAGGGTGTCGCGGTAGAGCGCGAGACGGGGCGGCAGACGACGGCGTCACGGAGAGGGAGGCGAGGACAACACACATGTATAACCCTCGCCATTTGGTTAATTATCAAATTTTACGGTTTTTTGTTAATTATCAAGTTTTAAGTTACTTTTTTTCTTCTTCCTTTTTCTTTCTTCTTTCTTTTGGTTTTCATTTGGTTTTCATTTTTTTCTTCTTCCTTTTTCTTTCTTGTTTTTTCTTCTTCCTTTTTCTTTCTTCTTTCTTTCTTCTTTCTTTTTTTCTTCTTCCTTTTTCTTCTTTCTTTTTTTCTTCTTCCTTTTTCTTCTTTCTTTTTTTCTTCTTCCTTTTTCTTTCTTCTTTCTTTCTTCTTTCTTTTTTTCTTCTTCCTTTTTTCTTCTTCCTTTTTTCTTCTTCCTTTTTTTTCTTCTTTCTTTTGGTTTTGTTTTGTTTTCATTTTTCTTCTTCTTCCTTTTTCTTTCTTCTTTTTTTCTTCTTCCTTTTTCTTTCTTCTTTTTTTCTTCTTCCTTTTTCTTTCTTCTTTCTTTCTTCTTTCTTTAGTCAGGGGCGGGCAGCGGGCGGCGCGCGGGCGGCGGCGGCGGCCAGGGGCAGGGCCAGGGGCGGCGGCCAGGGGCAGGGCCAGGGGCGGCGGGCGGCGGGCAGGGGGGCGGCGGGCGGCGGGCAAGGGCAAGGGCAGGGCAGGGCAGGGGCGGCGGCGGCGGCGGCGCGCTAGGGCAGGGCACGGGCGGCAGCGGCGCTCACTCGGGGCGGAGGCGGCGTCGGGGCAGGGCGTCGGCGTCGGGGCAGGGCGTCGGCGTCGGCGTCGATCGGCGTCGGGGCAGGGCTTCGGCGTCGATCGACGTCGGGGCAGGGGGCTTCGGCGTCTGAGAAGAATGGGAAGTGGCGGAAACTGCTAAGTGCAGTATATATAGGCAGACCTTTAGTCGCGGTTTAGTCGCGGTCCGCCACACCAACCGCGACTAAAGGGTAGCTTTAGTCGCGGTCCGCCACACCAACCGCGACTAAAGGGTTTTGGCGCCGCTTTCGTTCCCGCGCAGGAAGAGCCTTTAGTCGCGGTTGAGGAGGCGGACCGCGACTAAAGCTACCCTTTAGTCGCGGTTGGTGTGGCGGACCGCGACTAAAGGTCTGTGCTGGCACTGGCGCGGTGCGGTGCGATGTTTAGTCCCACCTCGCTAGCCGAGAGGCTTCGACAGTGGTTTATAAGCGCGGCTGCGCTGACCACTTCGAGCTCCTCTCAAATGCAGGCTTACGGGCCTATTATGTTACTATTAGCCTGTGGGCCTACTGGGCCTTCCTGCGGGCCTGAATCCTGGCCCAATAATGGGTTTCTAGTCGTATTCAGGCCGTGGTGGCCCAGTAGGTGGCATACTTTTTATTTTTTGCCTGTTTTTTGTTTTCATTTTTGCTTTATTTATTTTGTTTTGTTTCTACTTACAACAAAAAACTTATTTATTTTATTTTATTTTGTTTTGAATTACTTATTTATTTTACTTTATGATAATTATTTTTGCTATTAAAGTTTCTAATTACTTATTTATTTATGTTATTAAAATCTTAAAAATACAATTATATATCAAAAAAATCAGAAAATAAAACTAATTCATTTTAAATTCTTGTTTTTCTTCTGTTTTTTTCTTTCTTTTTTCTTCTATTTTTTTCTTCTGTTTTTTTCTTCCTTTTTCTTGTTTTTCTTCTTTTTTTTCTTCCTTTCTTCCTTTTTCCTTTTTTCTTCTGTTTTTCTTCTGTTTGTTTTTTCTTATGTTTTTCTTCTGTTTGTTTTTTCTTCTGTTTTTCCTTTTTTCTTCTGTTTGTTTTTTTCTTCTGTTTTTCCTTTTTTCTTCTGTTTTTTTCCTTTTTCCTTCTTTCTTCTTCTTCCTTTTTCCTTTTAAAATCAGAAAAATAAAACTAATTCATTTTAAAATCTTAAAAATACAATTATATATCAAAAAAATCAGAAAAATAAAACTAATCCCTTGAAGGTTTGACAAAAGGTTTGATACATCATTCAGTTCATCGACCAAATACAAAGTTTGGTACAATAAATTATTACACATCAATTCTTCCCTTGTGTCCCTGCTTGCTTACGATTGTGCCGTATCCATGGAGCATCCTCATCATTTAACTTAATGCTTGGGTCGGTGTTCACTTTGAAGGGCGGAATTTCAGCAAACATATTATAATCTTCTGACATGTCTGTCTTGTCCTCCACTCCCACGATGTTTCTTTTCCCTGAAAGAACAATGTGGCGCTTTGGATCATCGCATGATGTACTGATCGTTTTCTTATCTTTCCGTTTCCTCGGTTTGCTACTCATGTCCTTCACATAGAAAACCTGAGCGACATCTTTCGCTAGGACGAATGGTTCGTCAAGGTAACCAAGATTGTTGAAATCCACCATTGTCATTCCGTATTGCTGGTCCACCTTTACCCCACCTCCTGTTAGCTTGAACCATTTGCACCGGAACAAAGGGACCTTAAAGGAGGGTCCATAGTCAAGTTCCCATATCTCCTCTATGTAACCATAATATGTGACCTTTTGCCCATTCTCGGTTGCTGCATCAAAGCGGACACCACTGTTTTGGTTGGTGCTCTTTTTATCTTGGGCGATCGTGTAAAATGTATTCCCATTTATCTCGTACCCTTGGAAAGTCATTATAGTCGAAGATGGTGTCTTGGCCAACATGTACAGCTGATCTACAACATCATTGTCATTCATTAAATGTTTTCTCAACCAACTGCTGAAAGTCTCCATGTGGGCCTTCCTAATCCAGGATTCAGGCTTCCCCGGGTTGTCCGAGCGTAAAATATTCTTGTGTTTCTCAAAGTACGGAGCCACCAAGCTGGAATTGGTCAGTACAGTGTGGTGTGCTTCAGTCAGAGAATGGCCGTCCATACATATCGTTGATTTCCTTCCGATCGTGCCTTTTCCACTTAGTCTCCCCTCGTGCCGCGATCGAGGAAGGCCAATCGGCTTAAGGTCAGGAACAAAGTCAACACAAAACTCAATTACCTCCTCATTTCCATAGCCCTTGGCGATGCTTCCTTCTGGCCTAGCATGGTTACGAACATATTTCTTTAATACTCCCATGAACCTCTCGAAGGGGAACATATTGTGTAGAAATACAGGACCGAGAATGAAAATCTCTTTGACTAGGTGAACCAGGAGGTGCGTCATAATATTTAAGAAGGATGGCGGGAACACCAACTCGAAACTGACAAGACATTGGACCACATCGTTCTGTAACCGTGGTAGATCTTCTGGATTGATTACCTTCTGAGAGATTGCATTGAGGAATGCACATAGCTTCACAATGGCTACTCGAACATTTTCCGGCAGGAGCCCCCTCAAAGCAATCGGAAGCAATTGCGTCATAATCACGTGGCAGTCGTGAGACTTCAGGTTTTGGAACTTTTTCTCCGCCATGTTTATTATTCCCTTTATATTGGATGAGAATCCAGACGGGACCTTCATACTGCTCAGGCATTCAAAAAAGATGACCTTCTCTTCTTTGGTCAGAGCGTAGCTGGCACGACCTTGAAACCATTCCGGATGCCGGTCATCAGGGTCTTTCAAACGTTGCTGGTCCTGCCGTGCTTCCTTTGTATCATTTGTCTTCCCATACACGCCCAAGAAGCTTAGGAGGTTCACGCAAATATTCTTCGTAACGTGCATCACGTCGATTGCAGAGCGGACTTCTAGGACTTTCCAATATTCTAGCTCCCAGAATATAGATTTCTTCTTCCACATGGCTGCGTGCCCGTCAGCTCCCTTCGGAACTGATTGTCCGCCAGGACCCTTTCCAAAGATGACTTTCAAATCCTTGACCATATCAAATACCTCAGCACCAGTGCGTTCTGCAGGCTTCGGCCGGTGATCTGCCTTGCCGTTGTAATGCTTGCCTTTCTTTCTTACTGGATGAATTTTCGGAAGAAATCGACGATGCCCAAGGTACACGTTCTTCTTACAATTTGGCAAATGTACACTTTCAGTCTCATGTAAGCAGTGCGTGCATGCATTGTATCCTTTATTTGACAGTCCCGAAAGGTTACTAAGAGCAGGCCAATCGTTGATGGTTACGAAAAGCAACGCTCGTAGGTCAAATTCCTCTTGTTTGTGCTCATCCCACACACGGACACCAGGTCTGCCCCACAGCTGTAAAAGTTCATCAACTAATGGCCTTAGGTACACATCGATGTCGTTGCCGGGTTGCTTAGGACCTTGGATGAGCACTGGCATCATAATGAACTTCCGCTTCACGCACAACCAAGGAGGAAGGTTGTAGATGCATAGAGTCACGGGCCAGGTGCTATGGCTGGAGCTCTGCTCGCCAAAAGGATTCATGCCATCTGTACTTAGACCAAATCTTATGTTCCTTGCGTCAGCTGCAAAATCTTTGAACTCTCTGTCGATCTTTCTCCATTGCGTTCCATCTGCGGTGTGTCTCAACTCCCCGTCCGACTTACGGTCCTCTTTGTGCCATCGCAACAACTTGGCATGCTCTTTGTTCCTGAACAGACGTTTCAACCGTGGTATTATAGGAGCATACCACATCACCTTGGCAGGAACCCTCTTCCTTGGTTTCTCGCCCTCAACATCGTCACCAGGGTCATCGCCTCTGATCTTATAACGCAATGCAGTGCATACCGGGCATTCATTCAAATTCTCGTATTCACCGCGGTAGAGGATGCAGTCGTTGATGCATGCATGTATCTTCAGAACCTCTAAACCTAGAGGGCAGACAACCTTCTTTGCTTCGTACGTACTGGCGGGCAACTCGTTATTCTTTGGAAACATATTCTTCAACATTTTCAGCAAGTTTTCAAATGCCGAGTCAGCTACACCTGCCTGTGCCTTCCATTTCAGCAAATCCAGTGTGCAGCCCAACTTTTTCAGACCATCATCGCATCCGGGGTACAACGACTTTCTGTGATCCTCTAACATGCGATCCAAATTCTCCCTCTCCTTTTCAGTTTCGCAGCGTCTCCGTGCATCAGCAATGGTCTGACCAAGATCATCACCGGTCTCATCACGTGCCTCTTCTTCACCTTCACCTTCCCCTTCACCTTCCCCTTCACCTTCCCCTTCACCTTCAGCATCCTCCATGAAAGTATCACCGAAATCAGCAAGATAGCTTTCATCGATGAAATCATCCCCTTCTTCATCTTCTTCCATTATAACCCCTCTTTCTCCATGCTTGGTCCAACAATTATAGCTTGGCATGAAACCGTGCCGAAGCAGGTGCAGGTGAACTTCTCTTGAGGAAGAGTAACCCTTCTGATTCTTACAGTCAACACATGGACAGATAACAAAACCCTTCTGCTTGTTCGCATTAGCCACTACGAGGAAATCTTTCAAACCCGTAGTGAACTCGCGGGAGAGTCGGTTACCGTACATCCATTGCCGATTCATCTGCATTATTATAATATAAAATATATAATTAACCATCATGCATTTGTTAAACTAACTAGCTATAAACAATAGAAATTAAACAATGAACAACACACATGCATATTTTATCAATGACACACATGCATGAAAGGTTCAAGTTGCTAACCGCGATCGAGGAGGAAAAAAATGAATGAGGAACCTCAAGTGTGGCTCTTGGGGCATTTCATCAAACACCTTGTGTGCATAAGAGGAACCAAAAGCAAACCTACACCCCCTTGTGAAGCTTGTGAAGAGAAGTGGCACCAAATGGCTAAGTGAGTGCGTTGAACTGGTATATATAGCGGAGGAGCTTTAGTCGCGGTTGGCCTGGCCAACCGCGACTAAAGGCCTTTGGGCACCTTTAGTCGCGGTTGGCCTGGCCAACCGCGACTAAAGCCCCTCATGTGCACCAGCTGGCCACCGAGCGCCCTGGGCGCAGGCCTTTGGTCGCGGTTCATCTGCCGAACCGGGACTAAAGACTTCATTAGTCGCGGTTCCTACAGTTCCGCGACTAATGGGGCTGGACGGAAGCCTCTTTTTCTACCAGTGACTCCATCCGTTCCTAAATATTTATCTTTCTAGTGATTTTAACTAGTGATTACATACAAAGCAAAATGAGTGAATCTACACTCTAAAATATGTCTACATACATCAGTATGTTGTAACCATTTGAAATGCTTAGAAAGACAAATATTTTGGAACGGAGGAAGTATTTTTTTCTTTTTTCTTTTGACGGGGGTACCACTAACAAGTTGAATGTGTGCATTGCACGTAGGGAAACGGCTACGGTTAGAGCAACTCCAACGGGCCGACCCAAACGGACGGTAATTTCGTTCGCTTGGGTTGGCCGCCCGCCCTGCGTCCGCCCTTTTTTAGATTTGGATCGATAGCGCGTCCAACACGCCGACCTATATGTGCCGGCGTGGCCGGCTGGCTGTCCAATATTACATTGATTTGCATTCAAATATATTGTCAAATAACATAGTTCTACCGAATAAAAATATTATAGTTTTTAAGCCGAATACAAATACAAATGTTTCACATAGTTTTGCAAACGAATAAAAGAAGATACATCTATTGGTTGCCAACATGAGCCCACATATACTCAACCAAATCATTTTGCAGCTGCATGTGGGTTTCTCAATCACACATGTCTTCATGAAATTGGATGAACTGTTCAAATGTTGCCGCTACTCCATGCTCAGGCACACAATTCTCACCTTGAAACTGAAACTCTTGATCGTACAGACGTTCCGGGCGCTCGTCTTCTATGATCATATTGTGCATGATCACACAAGTAGTCATCACCTCCCACAGTTTCTGCGTGCTCTAGGTATTAGCAGGATACCGAACGAGGCCCCATCGAGATTGCAAAACACCAAAGGCACGCTTGACATCCTTCCTGGCACTCTCTTGCTCTTGGGCAAATCTTTTCCTCTTCTCTCCGACAAGGTTGGGTATTGTCTTGACAATAGTGGTCCACTAAGGATAGATACCGTCACCCAGGTAGTACCCTTTGTCGTAGTTGTGTCCGTTGACAGTAAAGTTCACCGGTGGGCTGTTGCCTTCGGCAAGCCTGGCAAACACCGGCGAGCGCTGAAGCACGTTGATATCATTGTGTGATCCAGCCATGCCAAAGAAAGAGTGCCAGATCCAGAGATCTTGAGACGTCACGGCCTTTAATATGACAGTGCAAGCCCTGACATGTCCCTTATACTGCCCTTGCCAAGCAGAAGGACAGTTCTTCCACTCCTAGTCCATGTAGTCTATGCTGCCAAGCATCCCTGGGAAGCCCCTTCTGGCATTCATCGCCAACAAACGGGCTGTATCTTCAAATGTCAGCTCTCTCAAGTACTCAGGGTCAAACACAGCAATAACAACCTTGTAGAACTTATACAGGGACTCTAGGCATGTAGACTCACTCATAAGGACGTACTCGTCAATGTGATCACCGGGCACTCCGTATGCAAGCATTCGGATGGCGGTAGTGCATTTCTGGTAAGAGGAGAAACTGATCTTGCCGATGGCATCCTCTTTGCACTCGAAATAGTCATCATAGCCGACCACCCCCTCTCTAATACGGTTGAAAAGATGCCTACTCATACGGAAACGGCGGCGGAATTTTTGATGTTTGAACAACGAGTTTGTTGTATCAAAGTAGTCCTTCCAAAGAAGGAAATGCCCGCTCTCTCGGTTGCGATTCAACGCCGGAAGGTGGCCTGGAATGGAGCCACGGAACAACGACCGCTGGCTGTTGAGGTGGTGATGGACCAACACGGCAGCCAATATCTCCTCCTCGTCGTCGGACGACGAATGTCGGAGTCGCAAAGGAAATTGTGGAAAAAGAACTCGTCGGCGAAGTCCATTTTCGTAGCTTGGCAAACTATCGAACGACTTGCGGGCGTCGAAGAAGGAGACGGCCGGCGAGGGGAGTCGCGGCACGCACGAACCAGCCAGCTGCCCTGCCGGCGTCCGAAAAGTGGGCCGGCATCCGACGAGCGTGCCGGTGAGGATCTGGACGGGGCGGCAAGGCGGCCTCCTGGTCGCGGGGCGGCTGTGCGGTTGGGGGAGCGGCGGTGGGAAGCAGTTTCCTCCCCGGCGGCAAGACGGCGGTGGCGGGCGACGGTGGGAATGAGCGGCGTTGCTGGGCGGATGTGGAGGTGGCGGCAGCTGGCAGAGTCGCCGGCAAAAAAGGGCAGCAGCATCGGTGACGAAGGAGGCGGGCGAGGGTTGCTGTTGGCTGGGGGGTGAGGGGGGAGGCCAATGAGCCACCGACCAGCCGGCCCGGGGAGAGGAGAAGGCGAGCATGCGCGCGTCCGTCGCGTGTCCGCGCCGACGCAAATCCGGCTCAAAAATGGGCCGGGAATGGGTCGCCCGTGGACAAAAAGCGGGCGTGCGTTCGTTTGGGTCAGCGCGTTGGGCCAACTTTTGTGTCTGCGCCAACCCAAACGGACGGCGGCGGACGAAATGAGTCGCCCCATTGGAGTTGCTCTTACCCCCAAATCGCCCGTATACGTCGGGACACAGCTGTCCCCAACACTGACTCCCATCAGTCTGCGGAGGGGACGGTGGGGGGCATTGCGGGAGTCCAGACACGACTCACGTAGGACTCGGACACCCCCGGCTCACCTAGAACTGATGCCTAGACTTGATGGCTCTCCTCTCCACCTTCCCCGCGCCCCCTCTCCTCCTCCCCCCGTGCTTTCCCCCGCTCCTTACTGGTCGTTCTTCGTTGTCCTCCTCTCCCCCCGTGCTGCCCTCTGCGCCATGCTCCTCCCTTCCCTCTCCCTCATTGCCGCCGCGGGTCTCGAGGTCCCCGGCACCCTCGCTTGGCTCTCGTTTCTGGGCTCTGGACGTTGATGGTGCTGCCTCTTCTGACGAGGAGGATGCGCGCTCGCCGGTGTCCCCTGCTGGTGGTGGCGTCCAAGGGCGTGTCCCGCCCTCGCAAGTTTGCGCCTGGGGGCCGGGGTCGGCCGGTGGCACTGCCAGCGGGTGCTTGCTGGATTCACGTCTCTCCGTCGTCGGAAATATGGTAAGATCCCCTTCCCCTCTCCAGCCTCTGGCATCCTGGGTGCGGCGCCGGTCGTGGGATGGTCGATGGCCGGTGGCGCCTACTCTCCTAGCTCGTGTGCCTCGCTGTCTCCCCCACCCGCTTTTGGCTCTAGGCCGCCGTCGTCGGTGATCTTGCGCTCGCCGGGGATCACGGCGGCGGCAGTCGCGCGAACACTAGATCTGGCTCTCCCCATGGTGGCTAGTAGGCCACGTGGGGGCCCAGTCCCTGGGCTTCCTGGGCCGCACGAGTGCGGGCGGCCCACACCCCCTTCTCTGTCTTCTCTGGACGCGTTCCCCCTCTCCCCCGCGTGGGCCCTGGGCTGTTGTCTGTGGCCCACGCTCTCCCTCCTCCCTCTCAGCCCAGGCGGGGCTGGCCCGGACGGGCTATTTGTGGGTGCCCCGCGGCTCCATCCCTCCCCTTCTAGGGTTTCCAGCCTCTGTCGCGGATCTGCGTAGACACAGAGCTCCTATTCACCATCTCATCAGATCCAATCCACCCCCTCCTCTTCTCCTTTCCTTCGCGATGCCTTGTCCGGTAGCAAGCGCCGGCGCGAGGAGTCGCCGGGCTCGGGCATTGATCTGGATCTTGAAGCCTCCTTGCGCTCCAAGTTGGAGGCGGAGCAGGCAGTCTGTGAGCAGGTGGCTCGTGATCGAGAGGCTTGGGCGGCTGGTCCGGAGTGGCTCCAGCATGCAGAGCGCGCGTAGCCTGGATCTGGCCTTCTGGGCTCCGGATCTGGGTCGGCGGGGCCTGCGGCGCGGGTCCCTGGGATTTGGCGGCGGCAGGCGGTGTTGGCGGCTCCTCCTTATCGGGGCCGCACCCGGCCCCTGCTCCAGGTCAGGGCTCGGCGGCCGTATGTCTTTTCTCGTCCTGCTCGTCGTCTTCCTGGCCCTTCCCCTGGATCTTCTTCGACGGGGTTGGGGGACGACATCCTTCCCCCTCCCCCATCCCCACATCCTCGTCAAGGTGCAAACGATTCGAGCAATCCTTCCGCCCTCACATGCTTCGCATGTCACAAGCCTGGTCACTTCCAGTGTAGATGCTCGAACCCTCCTTTTTGCTTGATCTGCCGATCTGAAAGCCACCTTACTATGAACTGACAAAATCGCCTCAAGCCCCCGGCTTTCGTTCACTTTGGGACGGGACTCCCTGGCTGTTCTTTCTTTGCGCTGGATAGCAATCTCCCTCTGGTGGTGGCGGCCCCTTCTCTCTCCAATCCTGCTATAGTGACGGCCCAGGGCCAGAAGATCTCTCCCCAAACTTTGTTGGAAGGGCTGCGGATTTGGGATGAGGGTGGTTGGGACTGGAAAGTGAACTAGATTTCAGATTATATAGTTTGTGGTCGTCTTCCCCTCTAAAGACTGTCTGCGTATGATTGCCTCTTGCACCAGTTTCACTCTTCCTCTCAACCAGTTGGTGGTGTCAGTCAAAGCTGCGACTTGTGGTGTCAACGCGGTGGGACCGCTCTCGCAGGTGTGGGTGTTAGTGGATGATGTCCCGGCTAGTCTTGGTTCGATCCCTTTTCTGATGGCTTTTGGTGTCTTAATCAAGAAACCTGTGGAGGTGGATGCCGAGTCTCTGGATAAGATTGGCCCGGTTCGGCTCAAGGTCTGGTGTGTGGATCCTGTTTGTGTTCGTGTTGCTACTGATGTCTTCCCTTCATCCGACGGTGTGCGGCTTCGGGTTAGGGTGGAGGGGGCTGAGGCGTTCCAGGCCCCCACCCCTCCTCCTTCCAACCCTGAGAATGCATACAAGAATGACAAGAATGGCGATGACTCTGTTGTTGGGCAGAATCCTAGTGGGGGCTCTGATCCGCGCTTCACTTAATCTGAATGGGATGGGCTTGATGAATCTGAGCATGAGCTGTTTAAGTCCAATGCTCCCCTGGATAAGGCTCCAAAAGGGCGATGGGCGTGCTTAGTCAGGAAGCTAGGGCCATGAATTAGGGTGTTCAAAAGGAGAAGGTTGTCACAACCACGGGCACTCCCATCTCGGTGGTCTGCTCCAATCTTCCTACCCGCCCGCTATCCCCCTCCCACTCTGGCATTAAAGACCTGCCTCCTTCTCCTCTCCGGTCAGCTGATCTACCTCGGTCTAAACAAAAGAAGAAATCTTCGGTGCGGAAATTCTCAGCCAAAAGCAGGGCCTCTTCGGGCTTCAAGCAGTCGATGACGGGCATTTGCCGTCGTCTGGACAAGGACCCGGGGTCGGTGTCACGTTCTGGCCCTGCCTCGGCTTATCCTGCGGTGTGGTCTCCTTAGATCAGGTCTCCTGCTTCCACGGCCCATAAGGGGCGGCGGGTTCGGGATCGCCAATGATCGAAGAAGGCGTTGCTTCATTGACAGCCTCCTCATTAATGGTGTCCGGTCTTCAGACCAATCTCTCATTCTTTCTCATGTGGTAGAGTTTTTCTCGTCTCTGCTGGGGGCCAAACCGGAAAGTGGTTTTACTATCTCCCCTCCCTTTGGGATAACATTAATAAGGTTTATGGAGATGAGAATGAGGCCTTAATGATCCCTCTGTCTGATAATGAGATTTCGGATGTCATTAATTCAGCCAATCCCAATGTTGCTTCGGGTCCTGATGGGTTCTCTATTCCTTTCTTCAAGAAATTTTGGCCGCAGTTGAGGCGGCTCGTGTGCCAGATCATTCAAGGGTTTTGTCTGGGGATTATTGACATTTCTCGCTTGAATTATGCTATGATTACCCTAATCCCAAAAGTTAAAGGCACTGAGCTGATTTCTCAGTTCAGACCTATTGCTCTGATCAACAATTTTGCGAAGTTCCCGGCAAAAGGCTTTGCGACCCGTCTTACTGAAGGAAATATGCCCTAGAGGCAATAATAGAGTTGTTATTTATATTTCCTTATATCATGATAAATGTTTATTATTCATGCTAGAATTGTATTAACCGGAAACTTAGTACATGTGTGGATACATAGACAAACATAGCGTCACTAGTATGCCTCTACTTGACTAGCTCGTTGAATCAAAGATGGTTAAGTTTCCTAGCCATAGACACGAGTTGTCATTTGATTAACGGATCACATCATTAGAGAATGATGCGATTGACTTGACCCATTCTGTTAGCTTAGCATTTGATCATTTAGTATATTGCTATTGCTTTCTTCATGACTTATACATGTTCCTATGACTATGAGATTATGCAACTCCCGAATACCGGAGGAACACTTTGTGTGCTACCAAACGTCACAACGTAACTGGGTGATCATAAAGGTGCTCTACAGTTGTCTCTTATGGTACTTGTTGAGTTGGCATAGATCAAGATTAGGATTTGTCACTCCGATTATCGGAGAGGTATCTCAGGGCCCTCTCGGTAATGCACATCACTATAAGCCTTGCAAGGAATGCAACTAATGAGTTACTTGCAGGATGATGTATTACGGAAAGAGTAAAGAGACTTGCCGGTAACGATATTGAACTAGGTATTGAGATACCAACGATCGAATCTCGGGCAAGTAACATACCGATGACAAAGGGAACAACATATGTTGTTATGCGGTTTGACCGATAAAGATGTCCGTAGAATATGTAGGAACCAATATGAGCATCCAGGTTCCGCTATTGGTTATTGACCGGAGACGTGTCTCGGTCATGTCTACATAGTTCTCGAACCCGTAGGGTCCGCACGCTTAACGATCCGTGACGATCGGTAATATGAGTTTATGTGTTTTGATGAACCGAAGGTAGTTTGGAGTCCCGGATATGATCACGTACATGACGAGGAGTCTCGAAATGGTCGAGACATAAAGATCGATATATTGGATGACTATGTTTGGACTTCGGAAGGGTTCCGGGTAAGTTCGGACAAATACCGAAGTACCGGGGGGTTACCGGAACCCCCCGGGGAGTATAATGGGCCTCATGGGCCTTGGAGAAGAAGAGGAGGGGCGGCCAGGGCAGGCCGCGCTCCCCTCCCCCTCTAGTCCGAATTGGACAAGGAAGGGGGGGCCCCCCCTTTTTCCTTCCCCCTCTCTCCTCCCTCCTTCCCTCCTACTCCTACTCTTGGAAGGGGTGGAATCCTACTCCCGGTGGGAGTAGGAGTCCCCTTGGGGCGCGCCTAGGAGGCCGGCCCCCTCCCCATCCTCCACTCCTTTATATACCGGGGATGGGGGCACCCCATAGACACACAAGTTGATCATTGATCTCTTAGCCGTGTGCGGTGCCCCCCTCCACCATAATCCACCTCGGTCATATCGTCGTAGTGTTTTGGCGAAGCCCTGCGCCGGTAGCTTCATCATCACCATCATTACGCCGTCGTGCTAACAAAGCTCTCCCTCGAAGCTCTACTGGATCGTGAGTTCGTGGGACGTCATTGAGCTGAATGTGTGCAGATCGCGGAGGTGCCATACGTTCGGTACTAGGATCGGTCGATCGTGATGACGTACGACTACATCAACCGCGTTGTCATAACGCTTCCGCTTACGGTCTACGAGGGTACGTGGACGACACTCTCCCCTCTCGTTGCTATGCATCACCATGATCTTGCGTGTGCGTAGGATTTTTTTTGAAATTGCTACGTTCCCCAACAGTGGCATCCGAGCCAGGTTTATGCGTAGATGTTATATGCACGAGTAGAACACAAGTGAGTTGTGGGCGGTACAAGTCATATTGCTTACCATCATGTTATACTTTGATTTGGCGGTATTGTTGGATGAAGCGGCCCAGACCGACATTACGCGTACACTTACGCGAGACTGGTTCTACCGACGTGCTTCACACACATGTGGCTGTCGGGTGTCAGTTTCTCCAACTTTAGTTGAATCGAGTGTGGCTACGCCCGGTCCTTGTGATGGTTAAAACAACACATACTTGACGAAATATCGCTGTGGTTTTGATGCGTAGGTAAGAACGGTTCTTGCTCAGCCCGTAGCAACCACGTAAAACTTGCAACAACAAACTAGAGGACGTCTAACTTGTTTTTGCAGGGCATGCTGTGATGTGATATGGTCAAGACATGATGCTAAATTTTATTGTATGAGATGATCATATTTTGTAATGGAGTTATCGGCAACTGGCAGGAGCCATATGGTTGTTGCTTTATTGTATGAAATGCAATTGCCATGTAACTGTTTTACTTTAGCACTAAGCGGTAGCGATAGTCGTAGAAGCAATAGTTGGCGAGACGACAACAATGCTATGATGGAGATCAAGGTCTCGCGCCGGTGACGATGGTGATCATGACTGTTCTTTGGAGATTGAGATCAAAGGCACAAGATGATGATGGCCATATCATATCACTTATATTGATTGCATGTGATGTTTATCCTTTATGCATCTTATTTTGCTTAGATCGACGGTAGCATTATAAGATGATCTCTCACAAAATTTCAAGGTATAAGTGTTCTCCCTGAGTATGCACCATTGCGATAGTTCTTCGTGCCGAGACAACACGTGATGATCGGGTGTGATAAGCTCTACGTTCACATACAACGGGTGCAAGCCAGTTTTGCACATGTAGAATACTCGGGTTAAACTTGATGAGCCTAGCATATGAAGATATGGCCTCGAAACACTGGAGACTGAAAGGTCGATCGTGAATCATATAGTAGATATGATCAACATAGTGATGTTCACGATTGAAAACTACTCCATCTCACGTGATGATCGGATATGGTTTAGTTGATATGGATCACGTGATCACTTAGATGATTAGAGGGATATCTATCTAAGTGGGAGTTCTTAAGTAATATGATTAATGGAACTTTAATTTATCATGAACGTAGTCCTGGTAGTATTAGCATATCTATGTTGTAGATCAATTGCTCGCGTTTAGCTCCCCTGTTCTATTTTTTCGATATGTTCCTAGAGAAAACTAAGTTGAAAGATGTTAGTAGAAATGATGCAGATTGGATCCGTGATCTGAGGATTATCCTCATTGTTGCACAAAAGAATTACGTCCTTGATGCACCGCTAGGTGATAGATCGGTTGCAGGAGCAGATGCAGACGTTATGAACGTTTGGCAAGCTCGATATAATGACTACTTGATAGTTTAGTGCACCATGCTTTATGGCTTAGAATCGGGGCTTCAAAGACGTTTTTTGAAACGCCACGGAGCATATGTGATGTTCCAAGAGTTGAAATTAGTATTTCAGACTCATGCCTATGTCGAAAGGTATGAGACCTTTGACAAGTACTTTGCCTACAAGATGGAGGAGAATAGCTCAGCTAGTGAGCATGTGCTCAGAATGTCTGAGTACTACAATCACTTGAATCAAGTGGGAGTTAATCTTCCAGATAAGATAGTGATTGACAGAGTTCTCTAGTCACTATCACCAAGTTACTAGAACTTCCTGATGAACTATAATATGCAAGGGATAACGGAAACGATTCCCAAGCTCGTCGTGATACTGAAATCGACGAAGGTAGAAATCAAGAAAAGTATTAAGAGTTGATGGTTGACAACACCACTAGTTTTAAGAAAAGGGCAAAGGGAAGAAGGGGAATGATACGTCTCCAACGTATCTATAAATTTTGATTGTTCCATGCTATTATATATTCTGTTTTGAATGTTTAATGGGCTTATTTATACACTTTTATATTATTTTTGGGACTAACCTATTAACCGGAGGCCCAACCCAAATTGTTGTTTTTTTTGCCTAATTCAGTGTTTGGCAGAAAAAGAATATCAAACGGAGTCCAAACGGAATGAAGCCTTCGGGAGAGTTATTTTTGGAACAAACGTGATCCAGAGGACTTGGAGTGGACGTCAAGCAACCAACGAGGAAGCCAGGAGCAGGGGGCGCGCCCTCCACCCTCGTGGGCCCCTCGTGTCTCCACCGACCTACTTCTTCCTCCTATATATGCCTACATACCCCCCAACCATCGGGGAACACCACGAGAACCTAATTCCACCGCTGCAACCTTCTGTACCCGTGAGATCCCATCTTGGGGCCTTTTCCGGCACCCCGCCGGAGGGGGCATTGATCACGGATGGCTTCTACATCAACACCATAGCCTCTCCGATGATGTGTGAGTAGTTTACCTCAGACCTTTGGGTCCATAGTTATTAGCTAGATGGCTTCTTCTCTCTCTTTGGATCTCAATACAAAGTTCTCCTCGATTCTCTTGGAGATCTATTCGATGTAATCTTATTTTGCGGTGTGTTTGTCGAGATCCGATGAATTGTGGGTTTATGATCCAGATTATCTATGAACAATATTTGAATCTCCTCTGAATTATTTTATGTATGATTGGTTATCTTCGCAAGTCTCTTCGAATTATCAGTTTGGTTTGGCCTACTAGATTGATCTTTATTGCAATGGGAGAAGTGCTTAGCTTAGGGTTCAATCTTGTGGTGCTCGATCCCAGTGACAGTAGGGGAAACGACACGTATTGTATTGTTGCCATCGGGGATAAAAAGATGGGGTTTATATCATATTGGATGAGTTTATCCCTCTACATCATGTCGTCTTGCTTAAAGTGTTACTCTATTCTTATGAACTTAATACTCTAGATGCATGCTGGATAGCGGTCGATGTGTGGAGTAATAGTAGTAGATGCAGGCAGGAGTCGGTCTACTTGTCACGGACGTGATGCCTATATACATGATCATACCTAGATATTCTCATAACTATGCTCAATCTATCAATTGCTCGACAGTAATTTGTTCACCCACCGTAATACTTATGCTATCTTGAGAGAAGCCACTAGTGAAACCTATGGCCCCCGGGTCTATTTTCCATCATATTAATTTCCCGTCAACAAGTTATTTCTGGCGCCGTTTATTTTGCAATTTTTACTTTTTATCTTTATCATAAAAATACCAAAAATATTATCTTATCATCTCTATCAGATCTCACTTTTGTAAGTGGCCATGAAGGGATTGACAACCCCTTTATCCCGTTGGTTGAAAGGTTCTTATTTGTTTGTGTAGGTATGAGGGACTTGAGCATGGTCTCCTACTGGATTGATACCTTGGTTTTAAAAAACTAAGGGAAATACTTACGCTACTTTACTGCATCACCCTTTCCTCTTCAAGGAAAAAACCAACACATTGCTCAAGAGGTAGTAGGGAACTTCAAAAGAAAGGCAAGCAAGTTGCTGCTCCCGTGAAGAAGCCCAAAGCTAGACCCAAGCCTGAAACTGAGTGCTTCTACTGCAAAGGAAATGGTCATTGGAAGTGGAACTGCCCTAGATACTTGGCAGAGAAGAGGGATGGCAAAGTGAACAAAGGTATATTGGACATACATGTTATTGATGTGTACTTTACTAGTGTTTATAGCAACCCCTCGACATGAATAAAACCTTCTATGGTCATAAACCCAATGAAAATGGTTTGTTGGATCTCGATCGTAGTGATAAACATATTCATAATATTGAAGCCAAAAGATGCAAAGTTAATGATGATAGTGCAACTTATTTGTGGCACTACCGTTTAGGTCATTTTGGTGTAAAGCACATGAAGAAACTCCATGTTGATGGGATTTTGGAACCACTTGATGCTTGCAAACCATGCCTTATGGGCAAGATGACTAAGACTCCGTTCTCCGGAACAATGGAGCGAGCAACTGACTTATTGGAAATAATACATACTGATGTATGCGATCCGATGGGTGTTGAGGCTCGCGGCGGGTATCGTTATTTTCTGACCTTCATAGATGATTTGAGCAGATATGGGTATATCTACTTGATGAAACATAAGTCTGAAACATTTCAAAAGTTCATATAATTTTAGAGTGAAGTGGAAAATCATTGTAACAAGAAAATAAAGTTTCTACGATCTGATCGTGGAGGAGAATATTTGAGTTACGAGTTTGGTCTTCATTTGAAACAATGCAGAATAGTTTCGCAACTCATGCCACCTGGAACACCACAGCATAATGGTGTGTCCGAACATCGTAACCGTACTTTATTTGATATGGTGCAATCTATAATGTCTACTAGATCAAGATACTACTAATAGGATCGAACTAAGAAAAACGGTAAAGGTAGGAGTTGTGATTGTGATACGATATCGGGGCACCTCCCCCAAGCTTGGCAGTTGCCAAGGGGAGTGCCCATACCCAAGTGATTATTTCTCCTTCTTTGTTGTTGGTGTAATATTCTTGGCGATGATTCCCCTCAAGATATGGTTCTCCTCCTCGAGCTTATTGACTTGCTGCTTGAGGTCCATTATTTCCTTACAGAGCTTTCCTGTGACGGCTAAAGCTCCTTGCACCCAAGGGTGTTGCATAACTGCGGGAGAACAAGAGACACTCCTCCTCATATTTTCATAAGAAAGAAATCTAACATTGGAAGGGATAACCGAATTTGGAATAGCTGAGCTCTGTAGTTCCCCCATCGTGAACCCAGCTCGGAAGCGAGAGGTGACTTCTTGATCCTCCATGGCATCTACCCTCATCAGGTCAGCCTCCATCTCTTCCTCCGTTGCTGGCCCAAAGTGATCAGCGTCGCTATTTGCCCTTGGTTCCGGTGCCGGGTTAGATACCCAGCTCTCCCCGACTGACTCTTGAGAAGACATCTTGCTCTAATCTGCAGCAACAACAGCTCGAAACAAAAACAGAGGAGATTTGCATGATACGGGAGTCAAAACCTTCGGGAGAATATATAATGAATTTTTACCGACCAAAATACATATCGTGCAAGAAAACGGAGTCTGGAGGGTACACGAGGTGCTCACGAGGTAGGGGGGGCGCGCCCAGAGGGGTAGGGCGCGCCCACCACCCTCGTTGGGCCCTCGTGTCCTTCCCGGACTGGTACTTATTTTTCTATTTTTCTAAATATTCCAAAACGGAGAGATACTTCCTTAAAAATTGTTTTGGAGTCAGTTTACTTACCGTACCACGTACCTATTCCTTTTCGGAGTCTGAAACGTTCTGGAAAGTGTCCCTTATGTATTCCTCCGGGGTTACGGTTTCAATAATATTGGTTTCAACATTTATGGGATTACCTGAGATATAGTGTTTGATTCTTTGACCGTTTACCACCTTTGGATTTGTGCCTTCTAAGTTGTTGATTTTTATGGCACCGGAATGATAGACCTCCTCGATAACATAGGGGCCTTCCCATTTAGAGAGAAGTTTTCCTGCAAAATTTTTTAAACGAGAGTTGTATAGCAATACGTAATCACCTACATTAAACTCACGCTTTTGTATCCTTTTGTCATGCCATCTTTTAACTTTCTCTTTAAACAACTTGGCATTTTCATATGATTGGGTTCTCCATTCATCAAGTGAGCTAATATCAAATAACCTCTTCTCACCGGCAAGTTTGAAATCATAGTTGAGCTCTTCAATAGCCCAATATGCCTTATGTTCTAGTTCGAGAGGTAGGTGACATGCTTTTCCATAAACCATTTTATACGGAGACATACCCATAGGATTTTTATATGCAGTTCTATATGCCCATAATGCATCATCAAGTTTCTTGGACCAATTCTTTCTAGACCTATTAACAGTCTTCTGCAAAATTAATTTGATCTCTCTATTACTCAATTCTACTTGACCACTAGACTGCGGGTGATAAGGAGATGCAATTCTGTGATTAACGTCATATTTAGCAAGCATTTTACGGAAAGCACCATCAATAAAGTGTGAACCACCATCAGTCATTAAATATCTAGGGACTCCAAACCTCGGAAAAATAACTTCCCTAAGCATTTTAATAGAGGTGTTATGAGCAACACTACTAGTTGGAATAGCTTCTACCCACTTAGTAACGTAATCTACAACAACCAAATATGAGTGTATCCATTAGTGGCAGGAAAAGGTCCCAGATAATCAAAGCCCCAAACATCAAATGGTTCAATAACAAGTGAATAATTCCTAGGCATTTCTTGACGTCTACTAATATTACCAATTCTTTGGCATTCATCGCAAGACAAGACAAACTTACGGGCATCCTTGAAGAGAGTAGGCCAATAAAAACCGGATTGCAAAACCTTATGTGCAGTTCTGTCTCCAGCGTGGTGTCCTCCATAAGCTTCGGAGTGGCACTTGCGTAGGATCTGTTCCTGTTCATGCTCAGGTACACAACGTCTAATAGCACCATCTACTCCTTCTTTATAAAGATGTGGGTCATCCCAAAAGTAATGTCTCAAATCATAGAAAAACTTTTTCTTTTGTTGGTATGTGAAGCTAGGTGGTATAAACTTAGCAACAATATAATTAGCATAATCAGCATACCATGGAGTACTATGAGAAGTACTTATAACATTTAATTGTTCATCAGGAAAGCTATCATTAATAGGTAGTGGGTCATCAAGAACATTCTCTAACCTAGATAAGTTGTCTGCAACGGGGTTCTCAGCTCCCTTTCTATCAACAATATGCAAGTCAAATTCTTGTAGCAAGAGAACTCATCTAATAAGTCTAGGTTTAGCATCTTTCTTTTTCATAAGATATTTAATAGCAGCATGATCAGTGTGAATAGTTACTTTAGAATCAACAATATAAGGTCTGAACTTATCACAAGGAAATACAACTGCTAAAAGTTCTTTTTCAGTAGTAGCATAATTTCTTTGAGCATTGTCTAGAGTCTTACTAGCATAATGGATAACATTTAATTTCTTATCAACTCTTTGCCCTAAAACAGCACCTACAGCATAATCACTAGCATCACACATAATTTCAAAGGGTAAATTCCAATCAGGTGGCTGAACAACAGGTGCATAGACTAATGCTTCCTTAAGTATTTCAAATGCTTCTACACAATCATCATCAAAGGCAAATGGTATATCTTTTTGCAATAAATTAGTCAGAGGCCGAGAAATTTTTGAGAAGTCCTTAATGAACCTCCTATAAAATCCAGCATGACCAAGGAAACTTCTTATACCTTTGACGTCCTTGGGACATGGCATCTTTTCAATAGCATCAACTTTGGCTTTATCAACTTCAATACCTCTTTCGGAAACTTTGTGCCCCAAAACAATACCTTCATTAACCATAAAGTGGCACTTTTCCCAATTCAAGACAAGATTAGTTTCTTCACATCTCTGCAAAACTCGATCAAGATTGCTCAAGCAATCATCAAAAGAGGAACCATAGACGGAAAAATCGTCCATGAAAACCTCACAAATCTTTTCACAAAAGTCAGAGAATATAGCCATCATGCATCTTTGAAAGGTAGCAGGTTTATTACATAAACCAAAAGGCATACGTCTATAAGCAAAAGTACCAAAAGGGCATGTAAAAGTAGTCTTTGATTGATCTCTAGCGGACACATGTATTTGAGAGAAACCAGAATAGCCATCTAGAAAGCAGTAATGTGTGTGTTTGCATAATCTTTCTAGCATTTGATCAATAAAAGGTAAGGGGTAATGATCTTTCTTAGTAGCTTTATTTAATTTGTGGAAATCAATTACCATCCTATAGCCCGTAATAATTCTTTGTGGAATCAATTCATCTTTATCATTAGGAACAATAGTAATACCTCCCTTCTTAGGGACACAATGGACAGGACTTACCCACTGACTGTCAGCAACGAGATAAATTATACCTGCCTCCAGAAGCTTGATTATTTCTTTCTTACCACTTCCTTCATTTTAGGATTCATACGTCATTGAGGATCACGAACGGGTTTAGCATCTGCTTCCAAATTTATTTTATGTTGACATAGAGTGGGACTAAATACCCTTAAGATCATCAAGAGTATATCCAATAGCAGCACGGTGCTTCTTCAGAGTTTTGAATAATCTTTCTTCTTCATGATCTGAAAGGTTAGCACTAATAATAACAGGATATATCTTCTTTTCATCAAGATAAGCATATTTGATATTATCAGGCAACGGTTTTAGCTCAAACACGGGATCACCCTTGGGTGGAGGAGGATCCCCTAAAATTTCAACAGGCAAGTTGTGTTGCGGAATAGGTTCCTGTTTAAAGAATACTTCATCTATTTCCTTTCTTTCATTCATGAACATATCATTTTCATGGTCTTGCAAATAGTGTTCTAAAGGATCACTAGGAGGTACGGCAATAGAAGCAAGACCAATAACTTCATCCTTACTAGGTAATTCTTCCTCACGATGTTGTTTACTAAATTTAGAGAAATTAAACTCATGAACCATATCATCCAAGCCAATAGTAACAACATTCTTTTCGCAATCTATCCTAGCATTAACAATGTTCAAGAAGGGTCTACCAAATATAATTGGGCGAAAGCTATCTTGCGGAGAAGTAAGAACAAGAAAATCGGCAGGATATTTAGTTTTCCCACACAAGACTTCAACATCTTTAACAATCCCAATTGGTGAAATAGTATCTCTATTGGCAAGTTTAATTGTGACATCAATTCCTTCTAACTCAGCAGGTGCAATTTCATTCTTAATTTCTTCATATAAAGTATGCGGTATAACACTTGCACTAGCACCCATATCACATAAGCCATGATAACAATGATCTCCTATTTTAACAGAAATAACAGGCACGCCTACCACAGGTCTATGTTTATCTTTATCACAAGGCTTAGCAATTCTAGCAGTTTCACCTTCGAACTGAATAACATGCCCATCAATATTATCAGACAAAAGATCTTTAACAATGGCAACATTAGGTTCTACTTTAACTTGATCAGGAGGTGTATAAGTTCTAATATTGCTTTTACGAATAACAATTGAAGCTTTAGCATGATCCTTTACTCTAACACGCAAAGGTGGTTTTTCAACATAAGCAGTAGGAACAATAGGATCATTATAAGTGACAGTCTTTTCTTCAACTTTAATAGGTGCAGCTACTTTTACTTCTATAAGAGGATGATATTTAAACCACTTCTCCTTAGGGAGATCAACATAAGTAGCAAAAGATTCACAGAAAGAAGCTACTATCTCAGAGTCAAGTCCATATTTAGTGCTAAACTTACGGAAATTATCGGTATCCACAAAAGATTTAACACAATCAAACTTAGGTGTCATACCTGACTCCTTACCTTCGTCGAGGTCCCAATCTTCAGAGTTGTGTTTAATTCTATCCAATAAGTTCCATTTAAATTCAATAGTCTTCATCATAAAAGAGCCAGCACAAGAAGTATCGAGCATGGTGCGATTGTTTTCAGAAAGCTGAGCATAAAAACTTTGCATAATTATTTCTCTCGAGAGCTCATGATTGGGGCATGAATATAACATTGATTTAAGCCTCCCCCAAGCTTGAGCGATGCTTTCTCCTTCGCGAGGCCAGAAATTATATATATAATTGCGATCACGATGAACAAGATGCATAGGGTAATACTTTTGATGAAATTCCAATTTCAATCTTTTATAGTCCCACGATCTCGTATCACATAGCCGATACCATATCAATGCGTTTTCCTTCAAAGATAAAGGGAAGACCTTCTTCTTAGCAACATCATCGGGTACACCTGCAAGCTTAAATAATCCACAAACTTCATCCACATATAACAAGTGCTCATCAGGATGCTTTGTTCCATCCCCTGTAAAAGAGTTAGCTAGCAGTCTTTCCATCATACCCGAAGGAAATTCAAAAGGAGTTTCATTTTCAATAGGATCAGTAGGTTGAGGAGAAACTCTTTACTCTACTGGACGGGGCGAAGATACCCCGAAAAGCCCCTCAGAGAATTACTTTCCATAGTAACAAGTGACAGTAAATTTCAGCACACTATATAAATTTTTCCTTACCAAATTCCACCTAACAAAGGCGCTACACTCCCCGGCAACGGCGCCAGAAAAGAGTCTTGATGACCCACAAGTATAGGGGATCTATCGTAGTCCTTTAGATAAGTAAGAGTGCCGAACCCAACGAGCAGCAGAAGGAAATGATAAGAGGTTTTCAGCAAGGTATTCTCTGCAAGTACTGAAATAAATGATAATAGATAGTTTTGTGACAAGATAAATTGTAACAAGCAACAAGCAACAAAAGTAAATAAAGTGCAGCAAGGTGGCCCAATCCTTTTTGTAGTGAAGGACAAGCCGGAACAAACTCTTATAATAGGAAAAGCGCTCCCGAGGACACATGGGAATATCGCCAAGCTAGTTTTCATCACGTTCATATGATTCGCGTTCGATACTTTGATAATTTGATATGTGGGTGGACCGGTGCTTGGGTGCTGTTCTTACTTGAACAAGCATCCCACTTATGATTAACCTCTATTGCAAGCATCCACATCTACAACAAAAGTATTAAGGTAAACCTAACCATAGCATGAAACATATGGATCCAAATCAGCCCCTTACGAAGCAACGCATAAACTAGTGCTTAAGCTTCTGTCACTCTAGCAACCCATCATCTACTTATTACTTCCCAATGCCTTCCTATAGGCCCAAATAATGGTGAAGTGTTATGTAGTCGATGTTCACATGACACCACTAGAGGCTAGACAACATACATCTTATCAAAATATCAAACGAATACCAAATTCACATGACTACTAATAGCAAGACTTCTCCCTTGTCCTCAGGAACAAACGTAACTACTCACAAAGCATATTCATGCTCATAATCAGAGGGGTAATAATATGCATATAGGATCTGAACATATGATCTTCCACCAAATAAACCAACTAGCATCAACTACAAGGAGTAATCAACACTACTAGCACCAATCCCGGACTTTGAGACAAGAATTGGATACAAGAGATGAACTAGGGTTTGGAGATGAGATGGTGCTGGTGAAGTTGTTGATGGAGATTGCCCTCTCCCGATGAGAGGAGCGTTGGTGATGACTATGGTGATGATTTCCCCCTCCTGGAGGGAAGTTTCCCCGGCAGAACAGCTCTGCTGGAGCTCTAGATTGGTTCCCCCTCGGTTCCGCCTCGTGGCGCCGGAGTCTCGTTCCGAAAGGTTGCTTCTTATTTTTTTCTCATCGAAAGACTTCATATCACAGAAGATGGACGTCGGAGACCCACCAGGGGGCCCACAAGGTAGGGGGCGCGCCCTAGGAGGGGGGGGGGGCGCCCCCACCCTCGTGAGCAGGGTGTGGGCCCCCAAACAGTTAACTGAAGACGACAACTAATTAACAAAATAGTTAATAAGTGAGCACCACACTGCACGACATATAGAACATATACACTAGAGCAACATATTGCATGGTAAAATTAGATAGCACAATTCACTAGAATTTGTGAAGGAAAGGCAGGAGCAGCACACGCAACGGGTAAACCGAGCATGCTTAACCGGCGTAGCTAGCAAATGGCAAGGTGCTCCTCCAAGATCTGGGGTCGACACGAATGGCAGCCATCGCGACCTCATCCGCGCGTGCGGCCGCGATTTGCTTCTCCGCTGCCAAATGCTCCTTGAGATCCTAGCTAGACTGCATGCACCATGACTTAGGGCGACGCTTATTTGGTGGAGGGGTCGGTGATTTGGGTGGAAGGTGTCGCACTCACGCCGGCGGTCGGGGCATGTGGGATGTGGAAGGAGGAGGAGGATGGGGGTTGGGTGTGGATTACCTGCCTGGATAGACGAGGTCGAGCAGCATGAAGGAGGATCGCCGGTGAGGAGGCGGCGCTGCAAGCAAGGAGGTTTCAACTTGGGAAGGAAGGCGGAAACAAGGGAAATGTGGCTTTTGGTAAGGGGAGGGGGCGGGGAGGTAGATATTTCAGCGGAAGCCAAAAATTTGGAATTGCTTCAGCAAAAAAACTGGCATGCAAAGTGTCATCACACATGGTCCCTTATTCAGAACTGTGTGCAATATGCGAACATCACAAACGATTCAGATAGCTTAACCCGTGTGTGATGAGTTTGAACGTAAGAAATTTTGGTTTGAATTTCCATGGTTACAGTGGTCATCCATGTCATTGCATAATTAGGGTACACAAAGGAGACTATGGCACACCCACACTTCTTAATCGAGCAAGTTCAACAATTAAACAGAGCTAGATGGCCTAAACATTACTCTAACAAATTAAAGACCGACGCTCTTAATTAAACAAAACAAAGAGTACTAGTACTACAGATGGTGCTCGTCGATCTCCGCCACCGCCTACATGTCCAGCTCGCGCCCGACGGTTTCTTGGGGAAGGGGCTCCATGGCATCCATCGCACCATACTCGGCAAGCATCTCACCATCCGCGTCCGCCATCTCTTTGGAAAATGCCGCCACAAGCTAGGCGTGGGCAGCCGCGATCTGGGCTTGTATGGGCTCCGTCGTTGCAAGGTATGCGGCGGAGGAACAGACGGCTTCTCGAACGCTCTCGGCGATTGCCAACTCTTCGGCTGTGGGTTGCCGACCGTTGTCGGAGAAGCTTCGTTCGATTTGTGCGGTGACCGCCACGAGCTGGGCTTGGGCGGCTTCGACATGGTCGTGGGCGGCCTCCATCAGGGTTAAGGCCGCCGCTGCGAAACAGACAGCTATTGTGCCGCTCTCACTAGTTGCTATCCCCAAGGCCGATGTTGCTGACGCCACCTGAGAAGCAACAACGGCCGTTTGGGATGCCTTGGCCGCCCGGTCGTAGATTGCGGCCGTGCTCATGCACCTTGTTAGCACGCGCATGGCGGCTGCGGCCGCGCTCTCGCGGTAGTGGGCCACCAAAGTTGCCCTCACGATGTGGGTCCACGTGCCCATCTTTCATCGGCGATGATTGAACAACGAAATGATATTTGGGGAGCGAGCTAGTGTGCTTGAGACACCGGCTGTGGACTATAGCCGACGCACCTTCTCGCGTAAGCCCTAGGCATACTATATATACACCAATGGTGCTTCGGGATATTTTGTGCTGCATCTCACACGGTTGGTGATAATAAACTATGTGCGATCTACTTGATTTTTCATCTTGATCTTAATTACATAATGGGATCACAGCAGCAATGGACGGTGTTTGAATTGCTAGACCTTTTATCTGCAGTGAACATGCAACTATATGTGTGTCGTAAAAGAATTGGAATTATTCAGGGTTCGTTTGAACATTTTATACATTAAATTGGTTTTCTAGCCATTTCAGGTGCGCGATTCAAAATTAAACTACATGCACATGCTCCGGTGCCCAAAATGGGTTGTAAAATCATATATGTGTCCATGGGTTTATGCTTATGTCCCATGCAAGAAATGGAGATGAAATTCGAACACCACGGCACCGTGGCTCTCCAGCAAACGTCGACGTACTTGCTTTTGTAATTCTAGTAAATCCAAAATTCGTCTAAAATTCATGAAACTTGGCATGCTATCATGGAGCGGCATCAACATGCCATGGTAAATTTTTTGTCCCATTTGGGGCAGGTTTGGGTATAAGCTTCTCATAAACCAGAGCTTCTCACAACAAGTGTGATGGTTTCGGTAGGGAACGTTTCACCTTTCTGACGAAATGATATCTGTTGCCTCTTCACGATTTAAGTTTTTTCCCTAGTGTCAACAGGAGTGTTGTGTCAATTTTTGGGATTTTCCGGGGTTCGCTTGGATATTTTTATACATTAACCGAGTTTTCTTTGCATTCATGTGCATAATTCAAATTTGAACTACAGGCACATGCTCTAATGCATATAAATTAGTTTAAAATTCAAATCTGTGTCCTTGGTTGCCTACTTAGGTCCCATGCAAGAAATGGGAATGAATGTCAAACACTCTGCCACCGTCACTCGGCCGCAAACATTGAGATACCTTGTTTTTAAATTCTAGTAAATCCAAAACTCGTCTGAAATTCATGAAACTTGGCATGCTATCATGGAGCGGCATCAACATGCTGTGGTAATTTTTTTGTCCCATTTGGGGCAGGTTTGGGTATATGCTTCTCACAAACCAGAGCTTCTCACAACAAGCATGATGGTTTCGGTAGGGAACGTACCATCTTTGGGGACGATACGATATCCATTGCCTCTTATTGCTTTCAAATTTTTTCTCATGTCAACATAGAACAACAGGAGTGTTGTGTCAATTTTTGTGATTTTTCAGGGTTCGTTCGGACATTTTTATGCATTAACTGAGTTTTTAATGCATTTATGTGCATAATTCAAATTTGAACACCTGCACATGCTCTAGTGCATATAAATTAGTTAAAAATCAAATCTGCGTTCTTGGGTGCATGCTTAGGTCCCATGCAAGAAATTGTAATGAATTTCAAACAGCAGGGCACCGTTGATTGCCGGCAAAACATTGAGATACCTGGTTTTTAAATTCTGGTAAATCCAAAACTCGTCTGAAATTCATGAAACTTGGCATGCTATCACTTAGCGGCATCAACATGCCGTGGTAATTTTTTTGTCCCATTTGGGGCAGGTTTGGGTATATGCTTCTCATAAACCAGAGCTCCTCACAACAAGCATGATGGTTTCGGTAGGGAACGTCCCACCTTTGGGGACGAAACGATATCCATTGCCTCTTATTGCTTTCAAAAATTTTCTCGTGTCAACATAGAACAACAAGAGTGTTGTGTCAATTTTTTTGATTTTCGGGGGTTCGTTTGGACATTTTTATGCATTAAATGAGTTTTCAATGCATTTATGTGCATAATTCAAATTTGAACTACATGCACATGCTCGAGTGCATATAAATTGGTTGAAAAATCAAATCTGTGTCCTTGGGTCCGTGCTTAGGTTCCATGCAAGAAATGGGAATGAATTTCAAACACCAGGGCACCGTTGATTGCCGGCAAAACATTGAGATACCTGGTTTTTAAATTCTAGTAAATCCAAAACTCGTCTCAAATTCATGAAACTTGGCATGCTATCATGGAGCGGCATCAACATGCCGTGGTAAATTTTTTGTCCCACTTGGGGCAGGTTTGGGTATATGCTTCTCACAAACCAGAGCTTCTAACAACAAGCATGATGGTTTCGGTAGGGACCGTCCCGCCTTTGGGGATGAAATGATATCCATTGCCTCTTATTGCTTTCAAAAATTTTCTCATCTCAACATAGAACAACATGAGTGTTGTGTCATTTTTTGTGATTTTTCGGGATTCGTTTGGACATTTTTATGCATTAACTGAGTTTTCAATGCATTTATGTGCATAATTCAAATTTGAACTACATGCACATGCTCCAGTGCAGATAAATTGGTTGAAAAATCAAATCTGTGTCCTTGGGTGCATGCTTAGGTCCCATGCAAGAAATGGGAATGAATTTCAAACACCAGGGCACCGTTGATTGCCGGCAAAATGTTGAGATACCTGGTTTTTATATTCTAGTAAATCCAAAACTCATCTGAAATTCACGAAACTTGGCATGCTATCATGGAGCGGCATCAACACGCCGTGGTAATTTTTTTATCCCACCTGGGGCAGGTTTGGGTATATGCTTCTCACAAACCAGACCTTCTCACAACAAGCATGATGGTTTTGGTAGGGAACGTCCGACCTTTGGGGACGAGACGATATCCAATCCCTCTTATTGCTTTCAAAATTTTTTCTCGTGTCAACATAAAATAATAGGAGTGTTGTGTCAATGTTTGTGATTTTTGGGGTTCGTTTAGACATTTTTATGCATTAACTGAGTTTTCAATGCATTTATGTGCATAATTCAAATTTGAACTACATGCACATGCTCCAGTGCATATAAATTGGTTGAAAAATCAAATATGTGTCCTTGCTTGCATGCTTAGGTCCCATGCAAGAAATGGGAATGAATTTCAAACACCAGAGCACCATTGATTACCGGCAAAATGTTGAGATACTTTATTTTTAAATTCTCATAAATCCAAAACTTGTCTGAAATTCATGAAACTTGGCATGCTATCATGGAATTGCACCCGACATGCTGTGCTATTTTTTGTTTCCATTTTGAGAGAAGGCGCACTCGAATAATGATACCCAAAAAAGGCATTTTGAAAAAATAGCTGCCACTTTAATATCTCAAAGTTTTTATAAGTCAAACCGTGTGTTCTATTAACCGTTCACGTGACGCCATGTGTCTTGGTTTTAATGGTTGTAGGAGGTGCCGTGCGGACAGCTACTTCACCTTGACTGAACGGGATGCGTGCAAGCGCAGTCCGATGCGCAGGCTGACCGAGAGGCGTGCAAGCTGTCCTCGAATGCGCAGGCTCATCGGGAAGCGTGTGATCTGTATGTTGCGCAGGCTCACTGGGAAGCGAGCCCTTTGACTTCCATGGCCGCCCACCTTCCTCTCCGTGCGCGCCCTCCTTAACGGCATGGGACGTCGCCTTCGATCTACCTCTCAGCGCCGCCAGTTGCCGTCCTCCCGCGCCCCGCCCGTCGACCCTGGGACGACATGATGCAAAGTGAGAGCAGGATTTTTGCATGTCTTCAACGCAAACGGTTCTTTTGGATGACCCGTGTGCAACCACTTACAATCAATTTGGTAAGATTTGAGTCTGTCATATTGGGTATGTTGCCATTTGTCAAACTGGAAAGATTGACATTTGTTGATCTAGTAACATTGCCATTTGTCAACCTTGTAACACTGCGATTTGTCAAAATATGAAGCTAAAAATCACGAGCAATATCTAATTTTTGCAACTAAAATTCAGTAATTAAGCATATATTTCATTCATAGATTAAGCAGTCGTTCTTAATTTATACAAACAGTTCAACTCGACAGCTGAATCGACCAAACTTTTCCCCATTTGTTGCCAACCACGTACTGAAATAGCTAGTTCAATAATATATACTAGCTAATTTTAAGTACGTTGTACAATTCCACCACATCTATAGTCAGATGAACTGAACAAAATAGCCCATAAATACTACTACTACTACTGCGCAGGGGCTTTGTACTACTTCCGGCTACCACTCCTCTACCAAGCGCGCTCAGTAAGAGGCGGTGGAGGAGGAGCCTACCGACGAGCTGGGCAACTGCAATACGGTGCCTGCCGCTGTTGCAACTTCAGCGGCGCTCACCTCAAACGCCCTCTGCCGCTCCAGACGACCCCTCTCGAAGCGGTGGTTCTCCTCGTAGATCTCCTGATTCCTCGCCTGAGGCGGCGTGTGCCATGGCCACGGCAATGGTAAGGCTCTTTGCGTGCTCGACGAGGCGCTCCTCCTCCTCCCGTAGGAACTTGGTGTAGCACGCAACATCGCTGACACACATGCGGGCATCCACCCCTGCCTCCCGCCTTCGGGCGGCGATGGCGGAGCGGGTGATGACCCCGGTGGTCGACGGTGGGCTGGCGGCCATGGCGTCCGACGATGGGGTGGCGGCCACGACCACCACCTCCCGCCTTCGGGCCGCGATGGTGGAGCGGGTGATGGCCACAGTGGCCAGCAGTGGGGTGGCGGCCTCTACGGCCACCTCCCACCTTTGGGCCACGGCGGCGGGCCGGGCAATGGCCCTGGCTTTCGACGGTGGTGTGGCGGCAACGGCGGCCGGCAAGAGCTACCGACGGGCACTGGCGATGGAGCGTGTGGTGGGTGTTCGCAGACACCCAACAGGGACGGCACGCGCACTACACTACGCCCGGGACTGCGCCACCGCCGCGGTGTAGCCTCTCAGTTGAATCTGTCCTTTGATGACGGCGGAGTGGCTGAGCGACGATGACGGACCGGTGCCCACGTCCTCGCCCTTGCCGTCCACTACCCTCATCGTCGTCCGCCTTCCACTACTGTCGTGGACGCCCTCTCCCTCCCCACCACCGTCCACAGCCATCGTCGCTGTCCGTTGTCATCGTCGTCCTCGCCCTACACCATGTTGCCCTCGCCCTCGATCCGCCACCGCCGTCGCCCTCGATTTGCGCCCCGCCAACCTCCACTCTGGCAGGTATAAGGTTGCCATCCCCTCTTGTATTTCTGGCCATCCTCATTGCCACCCGCGGCCGCCATGCACACGGACAGCCGCGGCAGCACCCACGTTCAACTAGGGTTAGGGTTTCATTGTTGTAGTTTCAATTTTAGTTTGTAGGTACTTGTAGTTTCTAGCTAGTTTTAACGTGATAGTAGTAGTTTCTAGTTGTATAGTTTTTAATGTACACATTAAAATAAATTATATTTTTACTTTATAGTTGTAGTTTGATATTTCTAGTTGTATTTCGATAGTTGTAGTTTATAGTTGTAGCAATCAAAACTAGCCAAATTGCTTTGATAGTTGCAGTTTATAATTTTGGCTCTTAATGTTTTCATTTTATGAAGTGATCATGCCAAATTGCTTTGTTTATTTTTTATTCATATTGTGTTGTATTAGATGTCTTCATTTCTTTACAGAGATTCATAGTATAAGCACAATTTTTTTGGCTAAACGTTGATTTATTTCTATTTCGCCAAATTTCTAGCTCTTAATTGTCCACTTTTATGCAGAGGTCATGCTATTTTTTTGTTTGTTTTTAATTCATATTTTGTTGTAGTAGATCTCTTCATTTCTTTACAGGGATACTTACTATAAGTGCTAGAGTTTTGGCGAAACATTGATTTATTTTCGTTTCACCAAATTTCTCCCTCTTAATGTGTCCATTTTTATGTAGAGGTCATGCCAATTTTTTTGTTTTATTGTGCTGTAGTAGATTTCTTCAGTCCTTTTGCCAAATTTATTTATCTGCATGTTCTAGGTCATTTTTCCAGAAATGGCGGACAATGGCAGGTATCGTGGTGTTTTCCAACGGTCGTGAGGAAAGTGGGGCACCCAAATCAAAAACCCCGTCACCGGCAAGAAATAATGGCTCAGCACGTTCGACTTCGCCAAGGACACGACACACGCTTACGATGCCATGGCACTCGAGTACTAGGGGCAAAGGGCCCAACTCAACTTTTCATAGGATGCTTGGCGTGCGAGTGAGATAGCGCCTCCTAAGATTAGGATAGTCTCTAAGGCCGAGGAGTAGGAGCATTGGAAGGCCGAGGTGCTCATCAGGGCCCGTGAACGTCAGATCACCGATCCCTTGGTGGAACGGTATCTTCGGAAGGATCCGCATCTGTACTCCATTAACAAGGCGTTGCCGATGACCGCATGCAACCAGAAGGATGCCGAGAATGACCCGATAGACTAGGACGATATTACCGAGGAGTCCGGCGAGGATGATCATGACGACGTCGACTCTGACATTGATGATAACCCACAAGTATAGGGGATCACAACAGTTTTCGAGGGTAGAGTATTTAACCCAAATTTATTGATTCGACAAAAGGGGAGCCAAAGAATATTTGTAAGTATTAGTAGTTGAGTTGTCAATTCAACCACACCTAGAGATTAAATATATGTAGCAAAGTGAACAGTAGCACAGTAATATGATAGTTTGATAGTGATAGCAATAGTAGCAGCAACAATAGTAACAGTAGCAGCAACAGGAGTGACTTAGCAAGAACAATATGTGAAAAGCTCGTAGGCATTGGATTGGTGATTTCGCTAGGATGATATTCATCATATATCAGTCATAACCTTGGGTGACACAGAACTAGCTCCAGTTCATAAATATAATGCAGGCATGTATTCCGTAAATAGTCATACGTGCTTATAGAAAAGAACTTGCATGGCATCTTTTGTCCTACCCTCCCGTGGCAGTGGGTTCCATAAGGAAACTAATGGATATTAAGGCCTCCTTTTAATAAAAAACCGGAACAAAGCATTAACACTTAGTGAATACATGAATTCCTCAAACAACGGTCATCACCGGAAAGTATCCCAATTATTGTCACCTTGGGATTTACGGATCACAACACGTAATAGGTGCATATGACTTGCAAGATCGGATCATGAACATAGATATAATGGTGAAAAGTAAATGATTCAGACCTAGAATCATGGCACTCGGTCCCTAGTGACAAGCATTAAGCATAGCAAAGTCATGGCAACATCAATCTCAAAATCAGTGTGGATACTAGGGATCAAGCCCTAACAAAACTGACTCGATTACATGATGAATCTCATCCAACCCACCACCGTCTAGCAAGCCTACGAAGGAATTACTCACTCCCGGCGGTGAGCATTAAATTGGTGATGGAGGATGGTTGATGATGATGAAGACTGATGTCTACTACGCAACTTTATTCTTGTAGACACGTGTTGGGCCTCCAAGCGTAGAATTTTGTAGGACAGTAGCAAATTTCCCTCAAGTGGATGACCTAAGGTTTATCAATCCGTGGGAGGCGTAGGATGAAGGTGGTCTCTCTCAAACAACCATTCAACCAAATAATAAAAAGTCTCTTGTGTCCCCAACACACCAAATACAATGGTAATTTGTATAGGTGCACTAGTTCGGTAAAGAGATGGTGATACAAGTGTAATATGGATGGTAGAAATATATTTTTATAATCTGAATAAATAAAAACAGCAAGGTAACAAATGATAAAACGGAGCACAAACGGTGTTGCAATGCTTGAAAACAAGGCCTAGGGTCCGTACTTTCGCTAGTGCAATCTCCCAACAGTGCTAATATAATTGGATCACATAACCATCCATCAAAGTGCGATGAAGAATCACTCCAAAGTTCCTATCTAGCGGAGAACATAAGAAGAAATTATTTGTAGGGTACGAAACCACCTCGAAGCTATTCTTTCCGACCGATCTATCCAAGAGTTTGTACTAAAATAACATCAAATAATTTCAGATTCATAATACTCAATCCAACACAAAGAACCTGAAAGAGTGCCCCAAGATTTCTATCGGAGAAATAAAGAAAAGAACGTGCATCAACCCCTATGCATAGATTACCTTAATGTCACCTCAGGAATCCGCGAGTTGAGTGCCAAAACACATATCAAGTGAATCAATATGATACCCCATTGTCACCACGAGTATTCATATGCAAGACATATATCAAGTGCTCTCAAATCCATAAAAGTATTTAATCTAATAAAACGGAATGTCAAAGGGAAAACTTAATTCATCACAAGATAGAGAGGGGAAAACACCATATGATCCGACTATATTAACAAAGCCCATGATACATCAAGATCGTGCCATCTCAAGAACACGAGAGAGAGAGAGAGATTAAACACATAGCTACTGGTACAAACCCTCAGCCCTGAGGGTGGACTACTCCCTCCTCATCATAGTGGCTGCCGGGATGATGAAGATGACCACTGGTGATGATTCCCCCTCCGGCAGGGTGCCGGAACGGGGTCTAGATTGGTTTTCGGTGGCTATAGAGCCTTGCGGCGGCGGAACTTCTGATCTAGGGTTACTCTGAGGGTTTTTGGAATATTTTACTACTTATAGGGCGAAGAGGGGGTGCGAGAGGCCACCGAGGTGGGCACAACCCACCTGGGCGCGCCTGGGCCCCTAGGTGCTTCTCTGGCCCACTGGATGTTTTCTGGTCCATAAAAAATCCACAAAAAGTTTCGCGGTATTTGAACTCCGTTTGATATTGATTTCATGCGATGTAAGAACAAGCAAAAAACAACAACTGACACTGGGCACTAGGTCAATAGGTTAGTCCCAAAAAATGATATAAAGTTGCTATAAAATGGTTGTAAAACATCCAAGAATGATAATATAACAACATGAATAGTTCATAAATTATAGATACGTTGGAGATGTATCAAAGACTGAAGATCCCCCTCTCCACAGCCCCAAACGGGCTTCAGATCTGGCCTCCCGATGAAGAACAGGAGGTGGTGGCGTCTCCGTATCGTAAAATGCAATGAAACTTTCTCTCCTATTTTTTCTAGAAAAATAGGATTTTATATCATCGGAATTAGGGTGAGCGAAGCCTCGTGGGCCCCACTACCCACCAGGGCGCGCCAGAAGGGGGTGGTGCGCCCTGGTGCCTTGTGGGCAGCTGGGCCCCCCTCCATTGGGTTTTGGTTCTAGTATTTTTTATTTATTCCAAAATAATTCTCCGAAAAAGTTTCGTCCAAATCCGAGAACTTTTATTTCTACACAAAAACAACACCATGGTAATTCTGCTAAAAACAACGTTAGTCCGGGTTAGTTTCATTCAAATCATGCAAATTAGAGTCCAAAACAAGAGTAAACGCGTTAGGAAAAGTAGATACGATGGAGACGTATCAACTCGCTCAAGCTTAACCCATTGCTTGTCCTCAAGCAATTCAGTTGGCAAACTAAAAGTGATAAAAAAATTACGAACTCTTTTATTCCTGTTTACATATATATGCTTAAATAGCACCCAGGTTTTCATCAAGGATTATAACTAACCATGCAAACAATAACTCTTAGAAATTATATTAGCTCAAGTGAATGGCATAATCAACTAGCGAGCAATAATAAAATATTTCAAGTGCCAACACTTTGTCAAAACAATCATGATATAATATGACAACAGTGGTATCTTGCTAGCCCTTTCTAAGACCGCAAAATATAAATGCAGAGCACCTCCAAAGTTCAAGCAGCAACTAAACATTGTAATTCATGGTAGAAGAGATCCAGTCATGATGCATTCAACACGAACTATACACAATGCATGAGGATGACAGTAGTGCTCTCAGGTCTGGTGCTTGTTTGAGAAGATGATGAATCAACATAAAAGTAAAATAACATGAAAGTAAATAGATAGGTCCTTCGCAGAGGGAAGCAGGGATTTGCAAAGGTGCTAGAACTCAAAGCTTAAATCAAAGATAAATATAGTTTTGGGAGGTACTCCCTTCCTGTCAACGTCACGACCAAGATTTTTCAATATCTTCCATGCTAAACACATTAGCGGTGGTAGCCAAGCGATAAAAGTAAAGTTTACTCCCCCTCACCAACAATCACAAGCCATGGCTAGCCAAATCCACGGGTGCCTTCCATACCAACAATAGTCCCGGGGAGTTTTGTTTAATTATTTGCAATTTTTTATTTCGGGACTGGGCATCGCTATTACCAGCCCCTCTCATGCAAGGATGAGTGAATAAACACTCATCATGATAATATCCCGCTTAGCATGGAAGATACTGACTACCCCTGCATGAGCAGACCAGGCACACAAAACAGATGTTCATTTGAAATTTAGAGGTGGCACATGCAAATTTACTTGGAACGGCAGGGTAATACCACATATAGGTAGATATAGTGGACTCATCTGGAATAACTTTGGTTTAAGGATTTTGATGCACAAGCAGTATTCCCGCTTAGTACAGGTGAAGGCTAGCAAATAGGTTGGGAAGCGACCAACTAGAGAGCGAAAACGGTCATGAACATGCATTATGAATAATCAACATTGAATACTAGCATGAGTAGGATATAAACACCATGAACATAAATATCATGGAGGCTATGTTGGTTTTGATTCAGCTACATGCGTGAACATGTGCCAAGTCAAGCCACTTGAAACATTCAGAGGAGGATACCATATCATCATCCTACATCACAGTCATTTTAATGCATGTTGACACACAAGATAAATCATTATCCACTCCTAGCTACTTAAGCATGGCATGAGGAACTATAATATCTAATTGTCATTGCAAACATGTTTAATCATAACATGCTGAATCTTGGATACTGAGTTAAACATATTTACAAAAACAAGTTGAGTTCATACCCACTTTTTCCCTACCACAGTCGCTTCATCATATATCGTCATTATTGCCTTTCACTTGCACTACCAAATGATATGAAAATAATAATAGTGCAAGAGTGCCGTGGAATAAGCTGGAATCTGCAACATTTTATTCAAAGGAGAAGATAAAATAATATGGGCTCTTTTTAGATCAACAATAATGCATATGAGAGCTACTCAACATTTTCATCGTGGTCTACTCCTTGGTACAACTCAACAAAAGAAAAGGAAAATAATTTCAGACAAACACACTAAAATAATTTTGGAGTTTTCAATTTTTTCTTGAAGAAAGCAAATTAAAGAAAAAGGAAAATGAGAAAAACTATTTACACGGGAGAGCTCCCAACAAACAAAAGAAGAAATGAGAAACCTTTTTGGGTTTCCTTTTGATACTACAACTAAATTAAACTAGAAAGAAAAACCTAAAAGAAGCAAGAAATATTTTTGGATTTTCTCAAAGTTTTTCAAACACACAAGAAGAAAGTGAGAGAATAAATCTAGCATGGATAATACAATGAAAAAGTATTAACACCAACAACTGAAATGAAATGTGTGAACATGAATATAATGTAGGTGGAAATACGTACGCCCCCAAGCTTAGGCTTTTGGCCTAGCTTGGTAATCATCATCCGTAGTAGCCATCCGGTACCATGTGGAAGTGTTGTGGCGGCGACACCTGAGCATACCACTCCTGGGGCTCCTGCTCTGCCGCTGCCTGGGCGTTCTGGTATGCAATAATGCCTGCTGGCATGACCCTGTATCCGTTCCTAGCAATAGAATCAAACAATGCAGGTGCAGGAAACGGGATAATATCACGGGTTTTCTCACTGAAAACCAAGTTGTAACGAATGTTGTTAAAAGAATCTGCATCATCAATAAACTGGTGATCCACCATCGCCTGGTGATCTAGATAAACTCACAAACGGTAGTCGTGGCGGCATATCAGAACATTAAAATAACTCGCTAAGCAAGTGGCATAAATACCACCATGGATTTTGCCCTTAGTTCTGTTAAGGTGCAGACTACGTGCAATATTAGCCCCTAGGTTAAAGGTGTGATCATTGTGAAGTGCATGGTGTAAAATGGCGAGGTCAGGAGCACTAAGTATACCGCCCTTCTCCCTAGCAGTCAAACCTTTCACGTTGAATAAGGCAAAGTAATGCACAGAAGGAAACTGCAAACTAGTGGCGGTGGCTTTCGACACGCCTCTTTCCTCACCCACTGTCAAAAGTGAGGAGGAAGTCCTCAAACTCTGTCGGTTCAGTCTCTCTTAGTTCCCTGTTAGAGGGAATCAAAAATATTTCACAAAATTTAGTGAGCGGTAACTGACGGGTTTCAGAATATAAATTAAACTGCACCGCAGGAGGTTCATGCATATTGAAAAAAAATGCACAAAGGAGTTCATGAGGGGGTGGTGTTGGTCACACTCATTTGCAAGGAAGTTAGTCAGCTCGACATTTGCAATGAATTGGGCAAACTCTTGATGGAACCCGGCCTCGTCCATGTAGGCATTATGCGCCCATTCGCACGGCCGCACCTCCATCGTTCTTGGGGAGTTGAGATCACTGTCCGATGATTCCCCAATGACTCCCTTGGAATTCTTTTTGGAGGAAAACTTCCAGAAGATACTCATCCATTTCTATGAACAAAATTCTGAAAATTTTGGGCCACAAAATTTTGTCAACAAAACTTCACAAGATTGACAGCAACTACTCATATGGATGTCTAGAGGTTATATTATGTATTCAAACTACTTAGAACTCTAAGAATTCAACATGCAAGCTCATCCACAACAGCACCAAGAGTATCTAAATTCTCAAAATATAAACCACTAGAACAAAAACTAATTGGAGCAATGGAGGAGTCACATACCAGGTAGCAATCCCTCAAAACAGTTTTGAAAATGGAGCTTCGAGCAAAGAGATCAAAATCTGCGGGGTTGAGAGCAAGAACACGATATATATATATATATATATATATATATATATATATATATATATATATATATATATATATATATATAGAGAGAGAGAGAGAGAGAGAGAGAGAGAGAGAGATCAATAATAATTTTTTTTGGAGGTAGGTGATGAGATGGTTGAAGGGATAAGTGAGTGGGGCACGTGGGGCGTGGCGTGGCTTGCGTCTACGTTGGTATTTCCCCAAAGAGGAAGGGATGATGCAGCACAACTACGGTAAGTAGTTCTCTCAGTTATGAAACCAAGGTTATCAATCCAGTAGGAGAACCAAGCAATACTATGTAAACTGTATATGCACACAAAGAACAAATACTTGCAACCCGACGCATAAGAGGGGTTGTCAATCCCTCTATGGTAAAAAGATAGATTAAATTATATGAGATTGGATAACTAGATCTAGCAAAAACAAAAAATAAAACAAGTAAAGAAAAAGTGCAACAAGGTATTTTTGGGTTTTTGGAATAATAGATCTGAAAACAATATGATAAAAGATATACCCGGGGCTGTATATTTCACTAGTGGCTTCTCTCGAGAAAACAACATATGGTGGGAAAACAAATTATTGTTGGGCAATTGATAGAAGAGCAAATAATTGTGATGATATCCAAGGCAATGATTATGTATATAGGCATCACATCAAAGATTAGTAGACCGACTCCGGCCTGCATCTACTACTATTACTCCACACATTGAACGCTATCCAGCATGCATCTAGTGTATTAAGTTCATGGAGAAACGGAGTAATACAATAAGAACTATGACATGATGTAGACAAGATCTATTCATGTAGGAATAGACCCCATATTTTTATACTTAATAGCAATGATACATGCGTGCCTTGCTACCCCTTCTGTCACTGGGTGAGCACACCGCAAGATCGAACCCATCACAAAGCACCTCTTCCCATTGCAAGAAAAATAAATCTAGTTGGCCAAACCAAACAAAAGTTTCGGAGAAGAAATACGAGGCTATGACAATCATGCATATAAGAGATTTAAGAAACTCAAATAATATTCATAGATAGATCTGACCAAAAACTCGCACTTCATCGGATCCCAACAAATACACCGTAAAAATTCATTACATCAAATAGATCTCCAAGAACATCGAGGAGCACATTGTATTGAGAATCAAAAAGAGAGAAGAAGCCATTTAGCTACTGCCTACGGACCCGTAGGTCTATGGTGAACTACTCATGCATCATCGGACGAGCACCAATGAGGATGATGAACCCCTCCATGATCGTGTTCCCCTTAGGCAGAGTGCCGGAATAGGGCTCTAGATTGGATCTCGTGGTTCTGGAACTTGCGGTGGCTGGAATTGTGTTTTGATCGCCCTAGGGTTTTTGGAATATCTGAGTATTTATAGAGCTGAGAGGCGGTGGAGGAGACCTAGATGGGCCCTACCACCCATTAGGGCATGCCAGGGGCCTCTAGCGCGCCCTGGTGGGTGGTGGGCCCCATGGGCCTCCCCCCAGGTGCTTCCTTGGCTTCCAAGTTGTCTTCTAGTCCAAAAAAGTCTCCAAAAAGTTTTGTGGCACTTGGACTTTGTTTGGTACTGATATTTTGCGAAGTAAAAACAAGCAAAAAACAACAACTGGTACTGGGCACTATGTCAATAGGTTAGTCCCCAAAAATAATATAAAGTTGCTATAAAATTAATGTAAAATATCTAAGAATGATAATAGAACAACATGGAACAATAAAAAATTATAGATACGTTGGAGACATATCAGGGCCCACTACCCACCAGGGCGCGCCTGGGGTAGCTGGCGCGCCCTGGTGCCTTGTGGGCACCACAAGGCACCAGGGGCACCCCCTCATGATGTTATTTGTGCCAAAAATTATTAAATATTCAAAAAAAATCATGTTAAAATTTCAGGTCATTCTGAGCACTTTTAGTTTTGACCACTTTTTTATTGCAAGGAAAATTTAGAAAACAGGATAAACATGACATTTTATTTTATTAAACTCAGAATAACAGAAAACAAAAAGTAGGGATAGAAGGTTGTGCTTACTAATTCATCGACCACATGTCCCTAAAAAATAATCCATTAACAAGGTTGATCAAATCTTATTAACAATCACAATCGATTAACATGAACCCGAAGAACTTTTGTAAAACACTAAGTTACCTCAATGGGAACATGCATATCCCCAATAAGCATTTCATATTTTCTTTGGCAGTAGGCAAAGGGAGTTGAAAACTTCAAATAGTATTTGTCGGGGACTTTTCAATAACATTAATACCATTCACTTGAAATTGTTTCTTCGAAAAGTGCACCGTATGCTCATTACCATTGATACGAAAAGTGACTTTGCTTTTATTGCAATCAATAACAGCCCCTGCAGTATTAAAAAAGGGTCTACCACGGATAATCGACATGTTGTCTTCCTCGGCATCTCAAGTATAACAAAGTGCGTTAAGATAGTAACATTTGCAACAACAACGGGCACATCCTCTCAAATACTGATAGGTATGGCAGTTGATTTGTTAGCCATTTGCAAAGATATCTCAGTAGGTGTGTGTTTACTCAAATCAAGTCTTTTATATAAAGAAAAAGGAATAACACTAACACCAGCTCTTAAATCACATAAAGCAGTTTGGACATAATTTCTTTTAATAGAGCATGGTATAGTTGGTATTCCTAGATCTCCAAGTTTTTTAGGTACTCCATCCTTAAAAGAATAATTAGAAAGCATGGTGGAGATTTCAGCTTCAGGTATTTTTCTTTTATTAGTAACAATTTCATTCATGTATTTAGCATAAGGGGCCATCTTTAAAATATCAATCAAACGAGTGCGCAAAAAGATTGGCCTAAGAATTTTAGCAAATCATTCAAATTCTTCATCATCTTTTTTCTTTGATGGTTTAGGTGGAAAGGGCATGGGTTTCCGAACCCATGGTTCTCTTTCTTTACCATGTTTTCTAGCAACAAAGTCTTTCTTATCAAGATCAACAACATGTTCTATCTCAACATCATTATCTGGTTCTTTTTCATTGTCTGTCTGAGCATCTACATGAACATCATCATTATCATTTGCATTATCACTATGTGAATGTTCATTACCATATCAAGTTTCACCATCAGAAATAGAAACATCATCGTTATCTTTAGGAGGTTTTTCTATTTCAGGTTCACTATTGGTATGCAAAGTGCTATCATTTTTATTTTTCTTCTTCCTTTTAGAAGGACTTGTGCATCAATATTAATTCTTTGAGAGTCTTGTTTAATTCTTTGGGTGTCCCTTAGGATAAAGTTGTTCCTGAGTCATTTTGCCTCCTCTAGTTGCTACTCTAACAACATAATCATTCATATTATTGTTCATTTCACTAAGTAGTTCTCTTTGAGATTTAGCAACTTGTTCTAACTAAGTTTGAACCATAGAGGCATGTTTTCCTGCACCTCTAACATCATTAGTGATTCTAAATAACAAGTCACTCAAACGAGTTATCATATCAGATTTTGTTTCAATCGTTTTATAACATTTGCATTGAGGTGATGTTGCTTCATAACGTAATTGTCAAATTCATATAAGCCTTGACTAGGATGTTTATTATAAGGGATGTCACCTTCATAAAACTTTAAAAGAGAGTTTACCTCTACCACCGGTGGTGGTGGTGTGTCAAGACCATGTATTTCTTCAATAGGTGGTAAATTCTTAACATCTTCAGCTTTAATACCTTTTTCCTTCATATATTTCTTTGCCTCTTGCATATCTTCAGGACTGAGAAATAAGATACCCCTCTTCTTCGGAGTGGGCTTAGGCAGTGGTTCAGGAAGAGTCCAATCATCATAATTCTTCAATATGTTATTCAATAATTCCTCAGCTTCTTCAACAGTTCGTTCCCTGAAAACACAACCAGCACAACTATCTACGAAGTCCCTAGAAGCGTCAGTTAGTCCATTATAGAAGAAATCAAGTATTTCATTTTTCTTAAGAGGATGATCAGGCAAAGCATTAAGTAATTGGAGAAGCATCCCCCAAGATTGTGGGAGACTCTCTTCTTCATTTTGCACAAAGTTAAATATTTCCTATAAGGCAGCTTGTTTCTTATGAGCAGGAAAATATTTTTCAGAGAAGTAATAAATCATATCCTGGGGACTACGCACACAACCAGGAGCAAGAGTATTGTACCATATCTTAGCATCACCCTTTAATGAGAACAGAAATAACTTAAGAATATAGTAGTAGCGAATTTTCTCATCTTGAGCGAAAAAAGGGTGGCTATAACATTTAATTTAGTAATATGTACCACAATAGTTTTAGTTTCATAGCCATGGAAAGGATCAGATTCAACCAAAGTAATTAACTATGGGTCAACAGACAATTCATAATCCTTATCAGTAACAAAGATAGGTGAGGTAGCAAACTTTGGATCACTTTTCATTCTAGCATTCAAGGATTTTTCTATCAACCTGCATAATAATTTCTTAAGATCATCTCTACCCTTACAAACAAGAAAGTCTCTAGCTACCTCTCCACCCATAACATAACCCTCAGGTATCTTAGGCAATTCAAATCTAGGAGAGCTAGGTCTAATAGGTGTTTCATGGTTTTCAGTTTCAAAGACTTCATTAGTTTCAGTAATTTCATTAGTTTCGGCATTCTCAATATCTTTAGCTCTAGCACGTTATTCATCAAGAAATTTACCTAGTGGCACATTATCATCAAGCAAGGTACTAGAATCATCATAAGCATCATTCATAGCAGAAGTAGCATCATTAATAACTCATGACATATCAAGATTAATAGCATGTGGTGGTGTTGCAAGTCTATTCAAAACAGAAGGTGAATCAAGTGCAGAGCTAGATGACAGTTCCTTACCTTCCCTCGTCTTAGAGGGAACGATCTTGGTTCTGGTACCTTTCAGATTCTTCATAGTAATATATATATATATATATATATATATATATATATATATATATATATATATATCCCAAATAACTCAAAAAATATAGCTATACTCCCCGGCAATAGCGCCATAAAAAGGGCTGGATAACCCACAAGTATAGGGGATCAAAACAGTTTTCGATGGTAGAGTATTCAACCCAAATTTATTGATTCGACACAAGGGGAGCCAAAGAATATTTGTATGTATTAGCAGTGGAGTTGTCAATTCAACCACACCTGGAGATTAAATATCTATAGAAAAGTGATCTGTAGCATAGTAATATGATAGTTTGATAGTGATAGCAATAGTAGCAACAACAATAGTAACAGTAACAGTAGTAGTAGTTTAATTACCCACAAGTATAGGGGATCCCAACAATTTTCGAGGGTAGAGTATTCAACCCAAATTTATTGATTTGACACAAGGGGAGCCAAAGAATACTCTCAAGTATTAGCAACTGAGTTGTCAATTTAACCACACATGAAAGACTTAATATCTGCAGCAAAATATTTAGTAGCAAAGTAGTATGGAAGTAACAACAATGGTGGCAAAAGTAACAGTAGTAGTTTCATAGCAATCGTAATAGTGGTAACAGAAAAGTAACTTAGAAAAGATCAATATGTGGAAAGCTCGTAGGCAATGGATCAATGATGGATAATTATGTCGGATGGCATTCATCATGCAACGTTTATAACATAGGGTGACACAGAACTAGCTCAATTTCATCAATATAATGTAGGCATGTATTCCGTATATAGTCATACATGCTTATGGAAAAGAACTTGCATGACATCTTTTGTCCTACCCTCCCGTGGCAGCGGGGTCCTATTGGAAACTAAGGGATATTAAGGCCTCCTTTTAATAGAGTACCAGACCAAAGCATTAGCACTTAGTGAATACATGAACTCCTCAAACTACGATCATCACCGGGAGTGGTCCCGACTATTGTCACTCCGGGGTTGCCGGATCATAACACGTAGTAGGTGACTATTGAATTGCAAGATAGGATCAAGAACACAAATACATTCATCAAAACATAATAGGTTCAGATCTGAAATCATGGCACTCGGGTCCTAGTGACAAGCATTAAGCATTGCAAAGTCATAGCAACATCAATCTTAGAACATAGTGGATACTAGGGATCAAACCCTAACAAAACTAACTCGATTACATGGTAAATCTCATCCAACCCATCATGGTCCAGCAAGCCTACGATGGAATTACTCATGCATGGCGGTGAGCATCATGAAATACGTGATGGAGGATGGTAGATGATGACAATGGCGACGGATTCCCCTCTTCGGAGCCCCAAGCGGACTCCAGATCTGCCCTTCCGAGGAAGAACAGGGCTTGGCAGTGGCTCCGTATCATAAAACACGATGAATCCTTCTCTCTGATTTTCTCTCTCCCTGAAAGAGAATATATGGAGTTGGAGTTGAGGTCGGTGGAGGTCCAAGGGGCCCACAAGGTTAGGTGGCATGCCCCAGGGGTGTGGGCGCACCCCACCCTTGTGGCCAGGGTGTGGGCCCCCTTCACTTGATTCTTTCGCCAATATTTTTTATTAGGGATTTTTATTTCTGTGCCCCTGGTTCGTTAGTTCGACTCACTCATCCCCACGCTCTTAACTTTTGCTCACTTTTCCCCACTCCCTTGCCCGAAACCCAAAGAACTGGTCACAGCAGATGTTGCCGTCGGGTCAATGGCTTGACCATAAACTCTGACTAGTGGGGCCGCGTAGGGTGGAGTCCACATTTTGACCGTTACGTGGTAACCAGTGGGGCCGCAAAACTGACACTCACTGTAACCTGAATCAGATCCAGTCGCTTCCGCGCCGCCCCCTCCGCCGCTGTCGTGCCGCCTCCGCCGCACTCTTGCCGCCTCTGCTGTAGTCGTGCCACCTCCGCCGCATCTACCCTCTCTCCCCATCTAGGATTAGGAAGCGATGTCGGGGGGGACCCCGTCCGGGCCATCGACCGTGGAGATGAATGGGTCGTATCAGAGGCTGATAATTCATGGGTTCCATCTGGGTAAGCATCGTTTTCCTCTCAAATTGATTAGGAGATCCGTAAATTAGGCTGTATTTGACCACCGTTGCGTGAATCAGCGCAATTTATCTGAAAATTTATGGCCTAACTGAGCCCTTTATCTTATTTTGAATCGAACAGGGTTGATCCTGCACTTGCTTTTCGGCTGGCGGTTAGAATGGAAACTAGCGAGCTGCATGGAAATAAACCGTGTGTGATTTCTGGATTTTTCTATCCTAAAGTGGTAGAAACCAGCGTTTCATTCAGAGATTTCCATGAGGTACTCTGTTGTGAGTATTTGTGGAGCCCTGCCGATGCTGTTGAACTGAGATATTTCGACAGTACCGAGCAGATATTTCTCCCATTAACTTGTGATGATCATCTGGGATTGCTATTTAGTTTGAATGCTGACAGCCGTTTCGGTAAAATCCATATCGGTGTGCTTCAGGCATGCAAACAACGTATCCCGAAGGGTGTTCAGACATCATCTGTCTCTGCTAATAGTGAGCATCCTCGCACTCCTTTTAGGTCGAGACCAAGTAAACCTAGTGGTTCTGAAAGCCACAACATGCCGGCTGCCGCTAATTCTGCCACTTCTCCTCTCCCTTCTGCACCTGATGTAGAAGTAGATGCAGAGCCTGACGAGGAAGTGCCACGACATGATGATGAGGATGAGATTCTATTCCCTGAACTGGTAGATAGAGTCAGTCAACAGGCAGTGGAAGATGAATATGTAGAGGAGCCTAGCAGCCGTGCTAGATTTGATGACACTGATGATGAAGAGAGGGAGGAGAACATCGACTCCTTTTTTTTGACTATAAACAGTAGGGTAAACACCCCACTGCAACTTTTATTAAGGTAGATGAAACAGAGTAGTCTTATTGGCTTGAGGTAAGCCTAAGAAAACAAAAAAACAGAAAAGAAAAGAAAAGAAAAATAAAAGAAACTAGGAAAAAAACTACAGACAAAAGAAGAAGTAAAAGAGATTACAACAGAGAATCCAGCCAGTTAGAGAACATTCTCTCGTGCTTAGTCTTCATTCTATATTTCAGAAGTTTGAGTTCCTCTAAATATATGCACTTCCAGCCTTGGAAAGTTGGAGTAATATTCTCAAATATCTTGTTGTTTCTGGATATCCAGATGGCCCATGATCCAAGAATTATGATCTCCATGAAGAAAGGGAAGTGCAGCTTATTCTTAAGGTCTTGGAAGGCTTCGAGGACTGATAAATTTAGAGTCCTAGTAGGGCAGATGTAGTTCCAGCATTGTTGAGCAAAGGGGCAATCCCAAAACAGATGATGCAGAGTTTCTTCCTGTTGACAACACTGATGATGAAGAGACTTTCTTCCTAAGAAAACATCGACTCCTTAGTTTTACAAGAATATGATGGTGAGGAATGCCAACAATTGACTGGAACAGGGAGAATCTTGACCTTACTGCAGGAACCGTATTCGAATCGATGGTGGACTGTCGTAATGCAGTGACTACACTTGCATTCTCACTAGAAACTCTTTTGAGGTTGATATGAGTGAGCCAGGAAGATTCACTGTTCATTGCCCTTATGATAGTTGCACGTGGATGTTGCATGCATCCACTATGCAAAAGAGAAAATTGATTCAGTATTGCAACTGAATCTTGTTATCAGATTATTTATCCATTCTATATTCAGATCATGTGTATTGTTTCTTAATTGTATTTGACATCATTTTTCATTTTGTTTCAGATAAAAAGCAACCCACACGGGCACGCTTGGCCACCTGGAGGGGGAGGGGGAAAGGACAAATCTAAGCTTGCAAAGACTAGGTGGGTGGCAGATGCAATCTTGGATTGGGTGAGGGAAACACCAACAATTGGTCCAACAGCACTCCATGGGAAGCTATTTGAGAAGTACAAGATTAATGTACAATACATGAAGATTTTCTATGCTAAGGAAAAGGCTCTTGATAGGATTAATGGTCCATGGAATGAGAGTTTTCACTTGCTTTACACCTTCAAAGCTGAAGTGGAGACGGCTAGTCCAGGGAGTGTTGTAGAGATTGACTAGCATACATTTAAGTACAAATTAAAAGGGGAGGCAATAGAGAGGAGTGCTCCAGTAGGGCTTTTGTTTGTTTCAAGGCTTGCTGGCAGGGGTTTCTGAACGGTTGTAGGCCCTATTTGGCTGTCGATGCGACTGCTTTGAATGGAAGATGGAGTGGCAAGCTAGCAGCAGCTTCTGCAGTTGATGGACACAACTGGCTATTCCCAGTTGCATTTGGTGTGTTGGAGGTAGAGAGTGAGGAGGGTTGGGTTTGGTTTCTGCAGCAGTTGTGCAACATTATAGGTACACCCTCAGGTTTAGTTATACACACAGATGCTTGCAAGGGTTTAGAAACTACAGTAGAAATTGTATTCCCTGGAGTGGAACATAGGTAATGTATGCGACACCTAGCGAAAAATTTTAAAAAGAAATTCAAAGACAAACTTTATGATGAGAATCTATTGCCAACATCATACACATGCAGCTTGAGGAAGCATGAGCACCATTTGAGAGTATTGTATGCTCATAATCCTTTGGTGAAGGAGTACATGGATGAACATCATGGAAAGCTGTGGTTAAGAAGCAAATTCAATGAAATCTGCAAAGTAGAATGTGACCAATAACCTCGCTGAGTGTTTCAATGCAAAGTTCAAGTCAGTGAAAGGGCTTTTGTTGTGGCAAGCATTTGATAAGATCAGGAAGATGATCATAGTAAAGATGGCTCTTCGTAAAAGAATTGCAGAAACACAATATGTTGGCCATCTTATGCTCCCATCTCTGATTAAGGCATTGCATGCCAAGGCAAGAGGATTAAGAATAAAATGCATTCGACCATCGACATACGAGGCTGAGGTGACATACACTGACAGTAAAAATAGGGAATGGAGATATCCAACGAACCTTGCAACCAATGAATGCAGCTGTAGGCAATGGCAGATCCGCGGGAAGCCGTGCATACATGCCCTACATCTCATGACTGTTATTGGAGGTGAAGATGGTGAAGTTGATCAGTATTGCTCTGAATATTTCTCTGTTCCAAATTTAGGGCTGCTTATGCTGAAAATGTGCCTGCACTCTTGTGAAAGACCAATGGAACATAGTAGACCCAGGGTTCAAACTCCATTCTCCTGTACTGACTAGACCACCAGGAAGACCAAGGAAAAACATGATAAGAGCTGGTGAAGAGGGTCGTGTAAAAAAACAGCGTAAGTGCAAAAGATGTGGTATCTTAGGGCATATTGCTAGGCATTGTACCAATCCAGTTGATGCAGAATAGGAACAATGGGCAACAGCAAATGCAGAGGAGAATGCAGCAGCAAAGGAGAATGCAGCAGCAGAGGAGAATGCAACAAGTTTAGAGAATGAAGCAACTGAAGTAGCAGCTTGGTATGTGTGCAATCTTTCCATTTTTTTTTGCATTTGTTCTCTTTTTTATCGATGGCTAAGCTTATTTCTGTTTGACCAGCACTAGGATAATTAGAGGCACAAGACAGAAAAGACCTAGAGAGGAAGAAACTTTGGTTGAACCATCATCTGATGTGGAATTTGAAACCATGGCTTACGAAGGTTTTGAAGCTATAAGAGAGGAGGAAGTTATTTTGTCTAAAGTTCCTTTAAATATTAGTGAGCCCACAGATGACCGTCAACTGGTCATCACTTGCTCGATCAGTCAAAGCTCAACAAACCGCCACCACCAGAAGTGAAGATCAGAAGCAACAAGACAAAGCTTTCAAAAGCACAAAATATCCCAGCCAGGGAAACCAGAAGCAAGACGGTTAACCCATCCCGGAACACAAGGAGCAAGGCAAAGATTTGAATTTGAACTTGAATGCAAGTCATAAACTTTGAACTTTAAAGATTTGTAATAAGGATTCTGTCGTCAATTTGAAGTACTGTGAAAAGTTGTAAGGTGTAATAATTCTATATGTAAACTTTGAATTTGAACTACTCAGGAAAACTTTGAATTTGAACCAACACTTTAGTCCATTCCCCTGTGGTGTGAGTTGCACAATTTGTTGAACTATTATAAACGTTAGGGTGATCAATCCGATCTCTTTTGCGTCTACAAAACTTGTAGTCATGAGAAATGTGCTCCAAATGAGCTCCCAAGCTAGGGTAAACATCCCCATTTGTAATGAAGTTTTTTGGACCTACTCCAAATGAGCCAAATATTTTTTATTAACACCAAATCAATCTATATAGTGTAAATTCGAAGAATCACTATTTATTGAATTAATCTTTCTATTTTTACATTTTTTAAATATACTTTAATAGAAAAACCATTAAAGAACACGTTTACCATATGAAAATGGAAAACTAAGTTCAGATCCTTCTTATTCACTTTGAAATCAAGTTTTGGTGATTTTTTTGATTTTTTTAATTTTCAAAAACCGAAGGGAAACCCTACCTCCTCTCCTTGGTCTCTATGAAACGTTGTACATGATAGCTCATATGTGTGAAGGTTTTTTCGTGAAAACGTCCATAGACAAAGTTTATGATTTTTGGTTGGTAACATGTCACACAAGGCAACATTGTGTGCAGGTTTTATATTTTTTTGATTATTTTAATTAATGGTGCTCATTTTACCTCGATCGTGCTAGCTAGATTTTTCTCTCTAAATGCATGTATACCAAGTTTAGTATTTTTCCTCGTTAGCGTGTCCTATAAAACGACGAACGGCGAAGGTTTCATATTTTTCGATTTTTTAAATTATTTATGCTCAGTCAAAGCCTTTGAAATCCCATTGGCCAGCTCAAAACCCCTCTAAACCCCGTGGGGTTACGCCTAGACCTAGCTCCGAACGTCAGCCGTCCAATCATACCCTAGCGCCAAGCGACAACTCTTAGATGTGGTCTTCTAGAAGTAATTCCCAGGGCAGGCTACGACCAGGCTCCGCGCCGCTGGATCACATGGACTGCTCCGCATCGTTGGATTGTGGGGCGATCCACGAGAGGTGATCTGCGAGACTTGTTGGTTGTGCCTCCCCTTTCTTCGAGTACCCCCTTTATTTTGGTGCTTATTCTGCAGCGACGAGAGGAGCCACTCCTCCTCTGCTACTTCTTCTCCGGTGACGAGAGGAGCCACTCCTCTGCTTCTTCTTCTCCCGACGACTTTGGGCGATATGTCGAGATCCACTTCAGCCTCCCGCCCCTCATGGACCCATTATGGTCCACTTCCCATGGAGCAATGTCCTGACTGCCCACGCAGCGCGCCACTGATACGGTTGACTTCGAAGGAGGTCAAGAATGGCAACTATGGGCGCGAGTTCGTGAAATGCGAGAGCAAGCCAGAGGGGCAGGTTAGATCTCATGATTTTTCTCTGATTTCTTTTTCTATTTGCTTTTAATTCTTTTTTGATCTGGGATTTAGGGTTCATTTTTTTTTGATTCATATTGTGAAGAAATGCGCACATTTGAATGGGTGGATGACTATATTAAGCGGATTCAATTCAATGGGGCCCCAACCTGGGAGCTCAATCCGCCGTCAGCAACAACAAATTTGGTCTCTGAAAGTGCTGCTCTGACAGTTGGGGATGCAGATCTGAAGGGGGAAATAAAGAAGATGGACAAGAACTTGAAGCAGATGATTCAATTGAACAAGCAGGCGAATCTGATAGCTTTAGGATTTTATCCCTTTTATTTTTGTGTAGTTGCTCGAGGATTTGCTTACTTGCTGGTCATCACTCGTTAGAGATGCTATTAGTGTGGTGTCATGTGTTCTACGATTTGGTTAAATTTGTGGATCATGTGCTCTACGATTTGCTTAAATTTGTGGATCATGTGCTCTATGCTCTGTGTTGCTTAATTTGTGGATCATGTGCTCTATGCTCTGTGGTTCTTAATTTGTGGATCATGTCAGTTTCGGGTACCCGTCAGTTTCGTCAGTTTTGTACACTTTTAGTTTCTTCAGTTTCGTCAGACAACACCGAACACAGAAGAAGAAAAACATAGTTCTAGGGACCAAGTTGAAACTAAGCTCTGGTTGGGCCGTCTCATTGCGTTGAGTGTCGAAGGCCCACGCGCTGGCTCTGTTTCTTCCCTTGATTATTACCATGGTAAATCCATTTATTGCCATGTCGAATAAAAATAGTGCATGATGGTAAATCGATTTATTTTTGGACATGCACATGGCAAATTTATTTGTACATATCATAGCAATTTCCTTTGTATATAGCCTACGACACAACACTTTCATTTTTTGACGTGCGGGTATTATAAACAAGTTTTTGTTGGAAGAAAAATATTGTATACATGATTTTTTTTGTTTTTTTACTAAGAACATGTCAGACTTAATTATGTAGATCATGATATCCATCTGAAACCACGTCTAAAATAAAGTTCGGTGGCACCATTAGCCAACATATCCATCAAGAGAGCATGTCTAGGCTCGGCTATGGCACCATATCCATCGACCGATATCTCATGTAGCAAGCATACATCCATAACATAAAAAGTAGCAACCATAGCATACTTCTTACATAAAACATAGGGTACCCTAAACCGTAGCATAGTCCACAAACTATTCAAAAATTAGCTTGTTTTTGTTCATACAATATACGGAATAGGGCCACCAACAATTCACAAAAAAATAGCGTTTCTTCTTCTTCTTTTGAACATCAACATGGCTCATTTTTCTAGCTTTAGTTTCCTTTTTGACTCTTCAACTACTCCATTATCCGCACGTGCGAAAACTTGACCCTACTCTAAATGGGCAAAAACTTGCTGGTTTTCATTGAGGAATACTCAATCATTGATTGATTTAGCAGAAGGGCTCGTGTACGGTACCATATCCATCTAGCGATTTATCTCACGTCAAATAAGATTGTAATAGCAAGCAGAAACACTGATAACCAATGACATATCAAATAAGGGTAGCAAGCATAACAAAGTTCTTAGGGGATAACACACAGAGATTAAAAGTTCACGGTACAATCAACGACATAATTAAGATAGAAATATATAAAAGATAAAAAGCCCTAACACCCTAGGGCAAGACAAGCTCACAATCGAGACCAGGACTTCACCACCATCTTCACTGCGCCTTCTCTTCACTGCTCCCTCTCCATGCCGTCCTGGCCGATGTAGTAGGGGAGGCTGTGCATACCATCGCGGGTGGGGAAGATGCAGTCGAAGTTTGTGAAGATGTTGTGGGTTGTGAATGCGATGAATTCGCATCCACACCAAAACACCTTGCCGAGGAGGCAGTACACATCAAATCTGTTGGTGAAGGTGACGGTGAGCCCTATCGGCGGAGTCCTGGAGTTTGGACGCACTTCCTCTAGTCGGAACATCACCGGCGAGCCCGCCGGGAGGTGGGCGAAGCCCGCACGGAGGAACCACTCGGCAAACCCCCTTGCACACCTCCAGTGTGAGAACGCCCACACGCGGGGCGTCCTCTCCACGACGACGGTGGCCAGATACCGTCTCTCCGGCACGGTCGGTGGGAGCTCGAAGGTGGGGTCGTTGTACTGCATCCTCGCCTCGCTTTGAGGGTGCTCTGGGTTTTGGTGAAGAAGAGAAGGGGGCGGCACAAATGGATGTGTGGAGAATAGTGTGGTGGGGCGGTGGTTTAAATAGGGAAATTGGAAGGGAAGGGGAGTGGCACTGGCCGCGCTTTGGATTTGCTATGTTCAAACGAGCCGTGCCGATCGATATGCCATTTTAATTGCCAACATGTTTTAATTGCCACGTTGAATAGATGCGAGTGGATCGAAAAGTGTGAAACAATGCTCTACATCAAGAAGACATGCGTGGGTGTCGGTGTACTAAAGTAGGGGTACCTTAGTACCCCAGACTTGTGCACGGGCAGTTGTAGCACCCTGCGGCAAGGCCCGCCCCGGAAGCGCCAAGAGAAGACCGAGCATTCAAGACAAGGCCCCCGGCAAGAGGAGCTTGCCGGGCCAAGAAGACAAGGCCCCCGGCAAGAGGAGCTTGCCGGGCCGAGAAGACAAGACCCCGGCAAGAGGAGCTTGCCGGGACGACTGAGCCCATGTAAGGCCATCCAGGAACAAAGTATAACAAGACAGAAGATCGAGCCCCCGACAAGAGGAGCTTGTCGGGAAGGCCGAACCCAGGCGCCACAAGAGAAGCCCGCCGTGGCGCGCCAAGCGCCCCGGCAAGGCCGGATAGCTGGCACGCTATCAGGCACAGGAAGACGACCCCCGCGGCAAGCCACTTGCCGCGGCAAGATCGCCACCTCAAGACTGCGCTCCAGCTCGCCCGCCACGCGTCGCTCCGGGGCTTCCCCCGAGGGCACGTGGCGAGGCACCGCGCAGCCTGGGGCATGCGGTGGCATGCAGCCGCCATCGTGGCGAACGGTGGCGCACCTAACGGTCCGCCTCGGTGCTGTCCGGGCGACCGTGACGGGCATTTAATGCCCTTGTCCCCTACCGTCAGAAGTAGGTATGATAACACTGTGCCGCACTGTAGCACCACCGTTCCCGCACTATTACAGCTACCACCCCTTTTACACTTTTACCCCTTTCTCTTACGTTGACACCTGTCGGTGACCCCTTTGCGCTATAAAAGGAGGCCCGTGTGCAACGTAGAGGGGGTTCCGCAATGGTTCCGGGGTTCGGAGACTCGGCATCCATACGACCATACGCTCGGTGCAGCTAGCTCCCCAAGCTCCCGAGCTCCCCAGTTCAATACAACTAAGCAGGAGTAGGGTTTTACGCGTCCATCGCGGCCCGAACCTGGGTAAACCGCCCGTGTGCCCGCCTCGATCTGCTCTCCGCGCTCCCTCCGCCCCCCTCGCCGGACAACGAAAGGGGCTCCGGCCCCATAGGTGCTCGCGGGGGGACGCCCGTCCGCCCCGACATCTTTGGCGCGCCAGGTAGGGGCGCGTCGAGGTTGTGCGGATCTGATCCGGGCGAACGCTGGTAAGCTCAGGTATGAACAGGTACCTTTCCGCCCCGCTCCGCGGGGCGGAGGCATTCCTCCCTACGGAATCGTGCACGGCCCTCCTCGAGTACCCACTCACGCAGAGTTCGGGCAAGAAGCAGCTGCTCCTTGAGGAGGACCGCCTTCCGGCCACTGGGCGAACCGATCGCTTCCAGCGAACCCTGCGCCGCTCCTGTAGCCGCAGCGGTTAGCGCCGGAGGCCGCGAAAAAGGCGACCTCGTTCTTCGGCGCGCTTCGTCCGCCAAGATCCAAACGAGTCGACGCCGACCGTGGGAGGAGTTTCGCCAGCGCGGTTGCCGGAACTCGTTCCGTCAACCAACCTCCCTGCCCAAGTCTTGCCGCAGTTGCATGTGATCCTTGGCGCAGGGGGCGGGCGCAGACCCCGCACATCAGTGAAAGCTCCTATGCTTTGCGCTTTTTGCCTTCTACATGCTCCTCTTCGTTATTTGCATGTATTATTTGGCATCTTGCGTAACACGCATGTCCAGTGAGCATCAGCACGCCGAAAGGCCATGTGCTTGCTTCCCTCTTTATTTTCCTCGCCTCTTAGGCAGAGGGAGCGTTCCTCGCGCACAAAGTTTGCCGGGGGAAGGAGATGGGAGAGGAACCAAGTGCTGGAACCAAGTGCTGTCTGAGAAAAAGAAGCCTCGTCGAGGGACGAGCGTTATGCATAAGCTAAGTTATTAGAATTTGAGCAGTTCAGATTCTTAATTTTCGGTTGTCTTCCTTGGACAGCCACACTTTGTATGGAAAACCTGTGCACGGAGGAACCTACCCGCGGCTAGCCGCACCCTCACCTTGTTTCGAGTACGCTCAACGATTCAAGCGAGCTGCGATGAGCGTCGCGCCCTTGTTTCGTTTCCGAGCTCACTCAACAAGCGGAGCGCGATTGCGACTGGCTGCGGCGAGGTTGCTTCCCGGTGAGGCCTTGGCCAGCAGGCTGCTATAAGCCCAAGGGCTCCTTGCCGGGGAGCTCCCCGGGAGCGTAGGGCGAAAAACGTACAAAGTAAAGGGCCAGGACAAGGAAGATAACAACGTACTGATTGGTTCAGCTAAGGTAGAAACCTTACGCAACTTGTCACAGTGACTAATGAGCTCATAACGCCGTGTGCAGCTACAAAAAGAGATAAGATAAAGGGGGCCTAGTCTACGCGGTCGCCCTCGATCCTGGAAATCTTGCCCACTCTGGCGATGACGTCGGCGACCTGCTCCTTCAGCGCCTCCATGTCAGCGTCGGCCGGCAGGCTGCGAAGAACGTTGATGAGATTTATACCGGGGTTGCGGTATACAATCTTCGTCAGCACACGCTCCAAGGTTCCCGCGCAGGCCCGGCGCGTCTCCTCGGCCAGTTGCGCGGGGATCTTCTTCCGAAGATCCGCGAGAGCCGGCGCGACCCCTCTGAAGAAGAGGCTGAGCTTGGCGCTGTGGGGGAGGTCCGGGTCCGGAGAGTAGATGAGGTGTTCCAACTTCAATGCCAGCAACTCCTGGTCGATGTTGGATGCAGAGGACACCAGGTCCTCGGTCCACACCGCGACGGTCCGACGGAAGTCTTCGGCCGCAGTGTTGGCGCTCTCCGCCAAGCTTCAAAGGAGCCCCTCCTCCAGCACGGAGACTTTCAGCTCCAGGGCCTCGATGGAGTCCTTGGCGGCCTTCAGCTCGTCGCCCTGCTTGGAGAGACGCGCCTGGAGTTCGGAGTTGGCGTGGGCGTCCTTCTCCCGCTCCGCATTGAGCGCGCCGACCCTCTCCGCGCTCGCCTTCAACGACTCCTCCAGCTGCGTGACCTTGGCGGCAAGCTCCTCCCTGGCGGCCTCCGCGGCAGCCGCGGCGGCTTTCGCCCCTTTCAGCTCCTCGCCAAGGGCCCGCTCCCGAGCGGCAAGTTCCTCCTCGTGGGAATTGAGATTGGCCTGCAGCTGGGCAAGCGCTCCCTCTCGCCGGGACAGCTCCTCCCCGGCGAGCCGCTGCTGCTCTTCGGCGTCGGGCTTCTGCAGCACCCACTCCTGGTACTCCCCGGCGAGCCTCTCGCGCTCCTCCGCCACGCCGCGGAGGGCAGCTTGGTTGGCGGCGCGGAGCTCCGTCGCATGCTTCTCCATCTCGACGGCGGCCTCCGCAGCGAGGGCCTCCCGGGAAGCAAGCTTCGCCTGCCGAGCCCGGTAAAGGGCCAGGAGCCGGCGAAGCAGCTTCTCCTCCTCGGGCTCTTCGGCCCCGCCGGGCGCCTCGACGATCTTCAGGCCCGCGGAGGCGAGGACCTCCCCATTAAGGGCCTCGCCCTCCGCAGGGGCCCGCGCAGAAGAGCCCCATGGCACCTGGATGAAGATGCCATTGGGGGCTTCAAGGTAATGGCCCGCCCGCTCCTTTTCGGCGGAGGGGTCGGCGGCCGGCGCAGCACCTGATGCTCCTGCTGCCTCCGGGTCGGCAGTGCGACCGCCGTCCCCCTCCCCGGCCGTTGCGGCCGACGCTGGGGCGGTCTCCTGCGCGGATGACTCGGCAGCTTCCGCCGCGTCCTCGGCGACGGGGGTGTCGCCGCTGCCGCCGCGCGCGCCCTCCTCCTCCTCGATGATGATGACCTCCGTCTCCATCTGCTCGGGGGGAGGGGAATCTAGAAGAAGGAGAACAGAGAGCAAAAGAAATTCAAGCAAACATCCAAAAGGAGAAGGCGAACCCAAGATGACTAAGTCGCAGAGCTTACCTTGGCAGACGTCATCGGCGGCGGGTTCCCTCGCCGGGGAGCTCTGCCTTGGCGGGGTCACCACCCTCGCCGGGCTACCCCCCCTGGCGGGGTACTCGCCCTCGGCGGAGTGCTCGCCCTTGGCGGGGTGCTCCCCTTTACCGGAGAACTCGGCCTTGGCGGGGACGGCGGGGCCTGCGGCTCCTCGGGGGCGGCTTCTGGCCGCTCCTGCGGCTGCGGCTCCACCTCTGCACGAGACAGTATTATCAAGATACCAGCGCGGGGACGATCCCTCAAACGCGCCCGACAGGCGAAAGTACGGAACCCGGACTTACGCTGGGGGCCGCGCTGGGGGCTACGCAGAGGGCCGCCCCTCGGAGCAGCGCGACCAAGGCCATGCGTGCCCGTGCACCGTTAGGGCCTGGCCCAACAACGCTCGGCACCATGTGTGGCCCAGGCCCGGGGGCTCCTGTCGGTGTACTAAAGTAGGGGTACCTTAGTACCCCAGACTTGTGCACGGGCAGTTGTAGCACCCTGCGGCAAGGCCCGCCCCGGAAGCGCCAAGAGAAGACCGAGCATTCAAGACAAGGCCCCCGGCAAGAGGAGCTTGCCGGGCCAAGAAGACAAGGCCCCCGGCAAGAGGAGCTTGCCGGGCCGAGAAGACAAGACCCCGGCAAGAGGAGCTTGCCGGGACGACTGAGCCCATGTAAGGCCATCCAGGAACAAAGTATAACAAGACAGAAGATCGAGCCCCCGACAAGAGGAGCTTGTCGGGAAGGCCGAACCCAGGCGCCACAAGAGAAGCCCGCCGTGGCGCGCCAAGCGCCCCGGCAAGGCCGGATAGCTGGCACGCTATCAGGCACAGGAAGACGACCCCCGCGGCAAGCCACTTGCCGCGGCAAGATCGCCACCTCAAGACTGTGCTCCAGCTCGCCCGCCACGCGTCGCTCCGGGGCTTCCCCCGAGGGCACGTGGCGAGGCACCGCGCAGCCTGGGGCATGCGGTGGCATGCAGCCGCCATCGTGGCGAACGGTGGCGCACCTAACGGTCCGCCTCGGTGCTGTCCGGGCGACCATGACGGGCATTTAATGCCCTTGTCCCCTACCGTCAGAAGTAGGTATGATAACACTGTGCCGCACTGTAGCACCACCGTTCCCGCACTATTACAGCTACCACCCCTTTTACACTTTTACCCCTTTCTCTTACGTTGACACCTGTCGGTGACCCCTTTGCGCTATAAAAGGAGGCCCGTGTGCAACGTAGAGGGGGTTCCGCAATGGTTCCGGGGTTCGGAGACTCGGCATCCAGACGACCATACGCTCGGTGCAGCTAGCTCCCCAAGCTCCCGAGCTCCCCAGTTCAATACAACTAAGCAGGAGTAGGGTTTTACGCGTCCATGGCGGCCCGAACCTGGGTAAACCGCCCGTGTGCCCGCCTCGATCTGCTCTCCGCGCTCCCTCCGCCCCCCTCGCCGGACAACGAAAGGGGCTCCGGCCCCATAGGTGCTCGCGGGGGGACGCCCGTCCGCCCCGACAGTGGGAGATGATACGAACCAGCGGCAGCAACCGTCCCTGCGTCCGTGGCAGCTCGCGTGAAAATGAGTCCAGTCAGCGTCCGTGGCGGCTCGCGTGAAAAAGAGGCCGGTCAACACATCGTGGCGGCGGGCGGCGGCGCATGCAGGTAGGCTAGCTACGTGCATGCATGCAGGCTAGTTGGACATGTCGTGCATGCATAACAGGCTTCTGTCGTTGCGGCGCGCGCACGGCCCAACGGGCTAACCGCGGCACCGTCCGCCGCGACCCCACTCATCAGGTCCAACGGGCGACACAGTCAGCGCGGCCCCACTCGTCAGATTTAACGATCAAAGCACTGACCCAACGGCATCCACCATTTGTCACCAGTTCTGAGGGTTTCGGGCAAGGGAGTGGGCAAAAGTGAGAAAAAGTTAAGAGCATGGGGTTGAATGAGTATGGATAAGGAACTAGGGGCACAGATGTAAAAATCCCTTTTCATTAATTCCAAAACTTATCTCCGTGAAGTTTCAGGTCATTCCGAGAACTTTTTATTCTGCACAAAAATAACACCATGGCAATTCTGCTAAAAACAGCGTCAGTCCGACCCTGCAACCAAATACAAGAAATCTCTTGTGTCCCCAACACACCCAATACAACGGCAATTTGTATAGGTGCACTAGTTCGGCGAAGAGATGGTGATAAAAGTGTAATATTGATGGTAGAAATATATTTTTATAATCTAAATAAATAAAAACAGCAAGGTAGCAATTGATAGAACAGAGCACAAACGGTATTGCAATGCTTAAAAATGAGGCCTAGGGTCCGTACTTTCGCTAGTGCAATCTCCCAACAGTGCTAATATAATTTGATCATAAGCATCCCTCGATGAAGAATCACTCCAAAGTTCCTATCTAGCGGAGAACATAAGAATAAATTGTTTGTAGGATACGAAACCACCTCAAAGCTATTCTTTCTGTTCGATCTATTCAAGAGTTCGTACTAAAATAACATAAAGCTATTCTTTTCGTTTGATCTATCCTAGAGTTTGAACTAAAATAACACCAAAGCAAATTCATATTCATAATACTCAATCCAACACAAAGAACTTCAAAGAGTGCCTCAAGATTTCTATCGGAGAAACAAAGACAAGAACATGCGTCAACCCCTATGCATAGATTACCCCAATGTCACCTCGGGAATCCGCGAGTTGAGTGCCAAAACATATATCAAGTGAATCAATACGATACCCCATTGTCACCACAAGAATTCAGTTGCAAGACATATATCAACTGTTCTCAAATCCATAAAAGTATTCAATCCGATAACAACGAAATCTCAAAGGGAAAACTCAATTCATCACAAGAAGATAGAGAGGGGAAAACACCATATGATCTGACTATATTAACAAAGCCTGCGATACATCAAGATCGTGACATCTCAAGAACACGAGAGAGAGAGAGAGAGAGAGAGAGAGAGAGAGAGAGAGATTAAGCACATAGCTACTGGTACGAACCCTCAGCCCGAGGGTGGACTACTCCCTCCTCATCATGGTGGCCGCTAGGATGATGAAGATGGCCGCCGGTGATGATCTACCCCTCCGGCAGAGTGCCTGAAAGGGTCTCGATTGGTTTTCGGTGGCTATAGAGCCTTGCGGCGGCGGAACTTCTGATCTAGGTTAACCCCAAAGGGTTTTGGAATATTTGTGAATTTATAGGGTAAAGAGGGTGTGCGGGTGAGGGAGTCCTGGACTAGGGGGTCTCCGGACAGCCGGACTATATCCTTTGGCCGGACTGTTGGACTATGAAGATACAAGATTGAAGACTTCGTCCCGTGTCCAGATGGGACTCTCCTTGGCATGGAAGGCAAGCTTGGCAATACGGATATGTAGATCTCCTCCCTTGTAACCGACACTGTGTAACCCTAGCCCCCTATAAAACCAGAGGGTTTAGTCCGTCGGACAACAACAATCATACCATAGGCTAGCTTCTAGGGTTTAGCCTCTACGATCTCGTGGTAGATCAACTCTTGTAATACTCATATCATCAAGATCAATCAAGCAGGAAGTAGGGTATTACCTCCATCGAGAGGGCCCGAACCTGGGTAAAAATTGTGTCCCCCGCCTCCTGTTACCATCTGCCTTAGATGCACAATTCGGGACCCCCTACCCGAGATCCGCCGGTTTTGACACCGACATTGGTGCTTTCATTGAGAGTTCCACTATGTCATCACCGTAAGGCTTGATGGCTCCTTCGATCATCGGTAACGATGCGGTCCAGGGTGAGGTTTTCCTCCCCGGACAGATCTTCGTATTCGGTGGCTTCGCACTGCGGGCCAACTCGCTTGGCCATCTGGAGCAGATCGAGAGCTACACCCCTGGCCATCAGGTCAGGTTCGGAAACTTGAACTACACTGCCGACATCCGTGGAGACTTGATCTTCGACAGATTCGAGCCCATGCCAGGTGCGCCACATGATCACGACAAGCATGATTTAGCTCTGCCGTCGGACCGTGTTCGGGGGATCACACCTGCAGCTACTCCGACCCTCAATCCAGAGCAAAATGCGCCATCCGAGGACGGGTGGATAGACCCCGCCATGGAGGCCGCACTCTCAGCGGCGATAGAGCCGGATACTGACTTCGCCCCTTACGAGAGCCACGCTGCCGAACAATTGGATTCATCCCCGGCCACGGACTCCGAGCCGCGGAGTTTACCTCCGCGGATATCTTTCAGCACTCGCCTTTCGGCGACGTGCTAAATTCATTAAGGTATCCCTCCTTGTTAGGAGAACCTTGGACAAACTGTGTCCGGCTAGAATGGGATGCGGAGGACGAAGAAATTCACTCCCCACCCACCACCCACTTAGTAGCCACTGTCGACGATTTAACCGACATGCTCGACTTCGACTCCGAAGACATCGACGATATGGACAACGATGTAGGAGACGAATTGGAACCACCGCCCACGAGGCGCTGGAGCGCCACCTCATCATATGATATATACATGGTGGATACCCCCAAAGAAGGCAATGGTGATAAGACAACGGAGGATGACCCCTCCAAGAAGCAACCCAAGCGCCGACGTCAGCGGCCGCTCTAAGTCCCGCCATAGCAAAAGCAGTGATACTGGCACAAGAGACAATGACACTCCAGATAGTGTCGAAGACGACGACAATGCCCTCCGGCAAGATTTAGAGCGGGAGGATTAACAAGCTAGCCCTCCAGAACGGGCAGCAGATGAAGAAGCGGAGGAGGACAATTACATGCCTCTCTCCGAAGACGAGATGAGCCTCGGCGACGAAGAATTTATCGTGCCTGAGGATCCCGTCGAGCAGGAGCGCTTCAAGCGCCAGCTTATAGCCACAACAAATAGCCTGAAGAAAAAGCAACAACAGCTTCGAGCTGATCAAGATTTGCTAGCAGACAGATGGACCGAAGTCCTTGCGACCGAGGAATACGAACTCGAAAGCCCCTCCAAGAGTTACCCAATGCGCAGGTCGCTACCATGACTCGGGGAGGAAGCATTAAAACCTAAATCACCAGCATACGATACGACTGACCGGCCACCTCGTGGCCGAGACAGAGAGGCATTTCAGCCTGAAGATCAGCCTGCACCCCGCCCGCCACTCAAACAAAAATATCAAGACAAGGGGCAACACGCGGGACCTGCGAGACGTATTGGAAAGTAGGGTAAAACATGCAAGATCGATATACGGGTCACGGGGGCGCGCACCAACATGAGACGATGACCGTCACGCCGGATACACTAAAAGTAAATCCGGCCGGGCCGAATACAGCAGACAAGACTCATATGAACTGCGTCGCGATATAGCCCGGCACAGAGGCGCCGCACACCCCCTATGCTTCACTGATGAAGTTATGAATCACGAATTCCCGAAGGGTTTCAAACCCGTAAATATCGAATCGTATGATGGTACAACAGATCCCGAAATATGGATTGAGGATTTCCTCCTCCACATCCACATGGCTCGTGGTGATGATCTACACGCCATGAAGTACCTCCCATTAAAACTCAAAGGACCAGCTCGGCATTGGCTGAATAGCTTGCCAGCAGACTCCGTCGGCAGTTGAGAGGATTTGGAAGATGCATTCCTTGGCAACTTCAATGGCACTTATGTGCGACCACCGGATGCCGATGACTTGAGCCATATAACTCAACAGCCAGGGGAATCAGCCAGGCAATTCTGGACACGGTTCCCGACTAAGAAAAACCAAATTGTCGACTGTCCCGACGTAGAGGCCTTAGCGGAATTCAAGCATAACATCCGTGACGAGTAGCTCGCCCGGCACCTCGGCCAGGAGAAGCCGAAGTCTATGGCAGCCCTCATGACACTCATGACCTGCTTTTGTGCGGGCGAGGATAGCTGGTTGGCCCGCAGCAACAACACATCACGGAATCCGAGCACTTCACATGCTAAAGATGCTAACGGCAGACCACGTCGTAATAGACACAAACGCCGCAGCAACGGCGATAACGCCGAAGATACGGCAGTCAATGCCGGATTCAGAGGCTCTAGATCCGGTCAGCGGAAAAAACCATTCAAAAGAAGTACTCCGGGCCCGTCCAGTTTGGATCGAATACTCGATCGCTCGTGTCAAATCCACGGCACCCCCGATAAGCCAGCCAATCACACCAACAGAGAGTGTTGGGTGTTCAAGCAGGCCGGCAAGTTGAATGCCTAAAACAAAGAAAAGGGGCTGCATAGTGATGACAAGGAGGAGCCCCGACCGCCGAACACGGGAGGACAGAAGAGGTTCCCCCCACAAGTGAAGACGGTGAACATGATATACGCAACCCACATTCCCAAGAAGGAACGGAAGCGTGCACTAAGGGACGTCTATGCGATGGAGCATGTCACCCCAAAGTTCAATCCATGGTCCTCTTGTCTGATCACCTTCGATCGCAGGGACCACCCCACTAGTATCCGTCATGGCGGATCCACCGCATTGGTCCTAGACCCCATCATTGATGGATTTCACCTAACTCGAGTCCTCATGGACGGTGGCAGTGGCCTGAACCTGCTCTATCAGGATACAGTGCGCAAAATGGGTATAGATTCCTCGAGGATCAAACCCACCAAAACCACCTTTAAGGGTGTCATCCCAGGTGTAGAGGCCCATTATACGGGCTCAATCACACTGGAAGTGGTCTTCGGATCTCTAGACAACTTCCGAAGCGAGGAGTTAATCTTCGATATCGTCCCATTCCGGAGTGGCTATCACGCACTGCTCGGGCGAACCGCATTTGCAAAATTCAATGCGGTACCGCATTACGCATACCTCAAGCTCAAGATGCCAGGACCTAGGGGGGTCATAACAGTCAATGGAAACACAAAGCGCTCGCTCTGCGCGGAGGAGCACACTGCGGCCCTCGCAGTAGAAGCACAAAGCAGCCTTTTAAGGCAAACCGCTAATTCGGCGATATAGCCCCCGGACACCGTCAATCGAGTCTGGAGTAACCTGCAGCAGGATCGCCTGACACGTTCCGAGCTCACATAGCAATTCGGCCCCCGTCCTAGTCCCAGTCAAGCGACGAAATACATGCCGCGCATACATAATTATGCACTGAAAATACCATGGGCATAGGCGGGGGCACGATCAGGGCACGTCCCGCAATGCGGCTCAACCGCCCCTGGGGCTGCCTACCTTTATCACTTTTTACCCTTTCAGGACCTTACTGTCTGGAAGCCCCTTCCGGCAGTATGATTGTCGGACACATTACGGGAAGGAAGAACCAAGGAGGCACGAAGCTAAAGTCGTACAAGGGAACCCACAGGTGGTCTTTAATAATAATCGACATATCCATTTTTTAATACCCATACGCAGCCTGCCCTTGGATAGGACATATCAAATAGTCCTATTTTTTGCTTATTGCACTAATTGTATCAGTACGCTTCGCCGTATTATTTAAATAACAATGCATAGCATTAGTTTATTATTGCATTATCCATCCTTTTTTCTTATATGATTTGCACCCGTACATCCTAGTACGGCCAGTACACCAGGGGCTTTCGTATACCCCATAATACGGCTAAGAAGTCCGAACACTTTCGACAGTGCGGCACCCCAAACTTATAGCATTATATGCATCAGCTTCGAATCATGTCTTGGGTCAATAGTTGGGTTTGCCCGGCTCCTATGTTTTGGTACCTTACGTTCCGCTATATCGGCTAAGGTAGCGCTAGGAGAACTACTGCGATTGTGTCCCGGTTCTCCCGGACGAGCACCTCAGTAGAGAAAGCCGAAAACTGACTGTCATGATAAGGCGAGAGCTGGTCGCTATTCGAGAGGTCTCAAGTCCTTAAAGACTTCTTCCGCTTCGGGCGAGGAGTCGGCCTTGCCCGACTTAGGCGTATATAACGCCCCAAATTCGGCCTTCCGAATACTAGAGGCTTCGCCAAAATTTAAAATTGTAGACTTCTATGGCTAAGTGAGAGTGATAAAGCCTTATAGTCCGATTGCCTAGTTCGTTGTGCTGAACACCTCCCTCAAAGGACCCATAATTGGGAAAAGGAGTGCTCATGTTTATCCCGAACACCCTAGTACTAGTTACATGGGGGCAGAAGCCGACGACTGGCCAACCCTCAGATTTTATAAACGGCCGCACAGAAGGTAATATTTTAAATTCAAAAGCGTTGCATAGCGCAAATGAACTAGTTTCACATTACAGGATCACATGAGCACGTTCATTCAAAAATTACATCTCTAGAACATTCCTCCGCCACAAGGTGGGAACCCTTCAGTATACTATCATAATACATTTCGGGGCGACGATGCTCCTTGCCCTCCGGAGGTCCCTCCTTCACCATCTTCACGGCGTCCAGCTTCGCCCAGTGCACCTTCGCCCGGGCAAAAGCCCTGCGCGCACCCTCGATGCAGACGGATCGGTTGATGACTTCAAGCCATGGGTAGGCATCCACAAGCCGTCTCACCAGACCGAAGCATCTGTTAGGCAGGGGATCGCCAGGCCACATCCGGACTATAAGACCCTTCATGGCCTGCTCGGCCGTCTTGTGAAGCTCGACCAGTTGCTTCAGCTGGTCGCTCAAGGGCATTGGGTGTTCGGTCCCAGTATACTGAGACCAGAACAACTTTTCCGTCGAGCTCCCCTCCTCAGCTCGGTAAAACTCCGCGGCGTCCAACACACTGCGGGGAAGATCCGCGAACGCTCCTGGAGAGCTCCGAACTCAGGTAAGTAAAAGGAAAGTTTCCTTCACATGCTTGCTTTGCATAATGAATGCCTTACCCGCTGCTATCTTCTTAACCGCCTCAATTTCCTGGAGGGCCTTTTGGGCTTCGGCCTTGGCATGTTTTGCGCTTTCGAGGGCCTTTACAAGCTCGAACTCTCGCGTCTTAGAGTCAAGCTCCAAGGACTCGTGCTTCTTGACGAGAGCCGGGAGCTCTCGTTGCACCTCGCCTACTCGGGCCTCTTGTTTTTCCCGCTCGGCACGCTCCTTGGCCGCTTTGTTTTCGGCCTCGTACAACGCCTTCTTCAGGGTCGCCACTTCGGTCGTGACCCCTGGCAAATTCATGATGATCCTATTATTTTACAACCAACTTTATTTTTAATATATATGGACAAGGTATTGCTTACCTTTGCTCTCCTCGACCTTCCTCTTGGCAAGGCCGAGCTCTTCCTCGGACCGCTCAAGGTCCTGCTTCAGTGCAGCGACCTCCGCGGTACGTGCGGCGGCAGTCAGCAGTGAAGCCTGCATATGCACATAGACATATTCTGATTAAACTCCTGAGTCATGATTTGATCCTCTATTCGGCCTTTCTTCGCGAACGCCAAACAGAGCATCAGGGGCTACTGTCTATGTGGTAATATTTTCCTATATTTTCAACTTACCTCAAAGCCTGTTAGAAGGCTGGCACAAGCTTAGTTAGTCCGTGCTTGGCGGACTGAACCTTCTCGATCACTGCACTCATGATAGTGCGGTGCTCTTCCTCGATGGAAGCGTCGCGAAGCGCTTCCAGCAAGTTGTCCGGTACCTCTAGATGGACAGAGGTCACCGGCACGGGCGGCTTGCCCCTCTTAACGGGGGGTCGCCTGCGGGAGTCCGAAACCACCGGAGGTTCCGGCGCAGTGTTCGGCTGAGAGCCGAACTTGGAGCCCATGGGAGTCTTGCTCCCTTTGCTCCCGGGGTCCGGAAGGTCGCCTCGAGACGCCTCCAGGACTACCTCCCCTCCGCTTGGAGCCTTTTGAGACAACACCTCGGCGTTGTCCTAGGGCAAGGGGTGGAGGCGGTCGGAAGTGAATTGCTATTCATATCCGACGAGTCCAAAGAACCGTTCGACGAAGATACGTCGATACGGGCTCGGGACGGACTTCATAATCATATTCGGCGTAAGGAGAAGCAGTGCAATAGAAGCATACCTTGAATTACTATGGTATCCAGATACTTACGAATTTGCCAGGGGCTTGTCCTTGGGCAACCACTCGTCGTCACTATAGGCGGCGGTCATGCAGTAGTCCGGAAGGAGGGTCCTTCCCTTCTTGGACCCTTCGGCCTCCCCGGTTGGGGCGGCCTTCCTTTTCTTGTCTCCCCCGGCTGGGGGGGGGGAGACTTTCCTCTTCCTCCTCCTCGTTTTCGTGGGAGGAGTGCGCTTCGGAGTTATCGGAGTCCGATATAGCCTTGCGCCGGAGACCCTTTCGGGTCCCCGTGGCCTTCTTCTTGGCCTTCTTCACCGGCACCTCGTAAGGCGCCGGAACTAGCATATCCGTTAGGAGAGTGTCTGCAGGATATTCAGGCAGGGGGGCTGGGCAATCAATCTGCTCCGTTGTCTCTACCCAGTCCTGTTAAAGGCATGGAGGCTTAGATCCCGCACATGATTAAACTGGGGGAAAATAAACACCCTACGAGATATAAAGAACTTACCGGACTGGCATGGCGCTGTGCACTGAGTCCACGGTCCTCGATAAGGGAAGGAGGCACCTCGGCGCCCTTGAACAGCACCCTCCAGACGTCCCTGTGCATCGTGTCGAAGAGCTCGCGCTGAGTCTGGTGCTTGGCCAGGTCGAACTCCCACAAATTGAATGTCCGTTGTTGACACAGGAGGATCTGGCGGAAGAGCATGACCTGGACCACGTTGACGAGCTTGATTTTCTTGCTCATCATGTTCTTGATGCAGGTCTGGAGTCCGGTCAGCTCTACCGGGGGACCCCAGACCAGGCCCTTCTCTTTCCAGGAGGTGAGCCGCGTGGGGATTCCGGATCAAAACTCGGGGGCTGCCACCCAGTTGGTGTCGCGCGGCTCGGTGATGTAGAACCACCCCGATTGCCACCCCTTTATGGTCTCCACATAGCAGCCTTCGAGCCAGGTGACATTAGGCATTTTTCCCACATGGCGCCTCCGCACTCCGCTTGCTGGCCAACCACCACCTACGGTTTGACATTGAAGGTCTTCAGCCACATGTCGAAGTGGGGCTTGATGCGGAGGAAGGCCTCGCACACGAGGATAAACGCCGAGATGTTGAGGATGAAATTAGGGGCGAGGTCATGAAAATCCAGCCCGTAGTAGAACATGAGCCCGTGGACGAACGGGTGGAGGGGAAATCCTAGTCCGGGGACAAAGTGGGTAAGAAAAACCACCCTCTCATAGGGTTCGGGCGTAGGAATGATCTGCCCCGCATCTGGCAGCCGGTGTGCGATGTCCGCGGCCAGATATCCGGCCTCCCATAGCTTTGTGATGTTCTCCTCCATGACGGAGGAGACCATCCACTTGCCTCCCGCTCCGGACATGCTTGGAGTGGTTCAAGGAGAAAGGCGAGAACTTGGGCGTTGGAGCTCGAGTGAGCAAGAATGGATAAGCAAGGGGGAAGAAGTCGTGGGTGAAAAGAGTAAATCCATGTCCCTTTATAAGGGCGGAAGAGGCGATGCGCCTCCCCACTTACCTAGTGAAACTTGCTTATTCCCCAAGCACCGTAATTGATGGCGCGGTTGGGTTACCCACACCCGTATTGATGAGAATCCTGTGATGAGGGGACACAATCTCTGCTTCGATAAGACATGCCAGGGAAAACGCCTCGCGATATGTGCGGGGGCTGGTTGTGAAAAATGGTTCGAATGATGACCGGGCCATGGTGTGATGCCATGCTGCGAAATGCGTCAGCAGATTAGATTTGTGGAAATATCATTCTCTCTACGGTGGTATGTGGAACTTGTTTTGCAGAGCTGGACACTATCCTGGTGTTCAAGATCTTCTACGGAGTATTCGGAGGAAGAACCTGCCTTGCAATGCCGAAGACAAATCTGCACGCCGGGCTCATCGTCATTGAAGCCTGGTTCAGGGGCTACTGAGGGAGTCCTGGATTAGGGGGTCTCTGGACAGCCGGACTATATCCTTTGGCCGGACTATTGGACTATGAAGATACAAGATTGAAGACTTCGTCCCGTGTCTGGATGGGACTCTCCTTGGCGTGGAAGGCAAGCTTGGCAATACGGATATGTAGATCGCATCCCTTGTAACCGACTCTGTGTAATCCTAGCCCCCTCCGGTGTCTATATAAACCGGAGGGTTTAGTCCGTAGGAAAACAACAATCATACCATAGGCTAGCTTCTAGGGTTTATCCTCTACGATCTCGTGGTAGATCAACTCTTGTAATACTCATATCATCAAGATCAATCAAGCAGGAAGTAGGATATTACCTCCATCGAGAGGGCCCGAACCTAGGTAAACATTGTGTCCCCCGCCTCCTGTTACCATCCGCCTTATACACACAGTTCGGGACCCCCTACCCGAGATCCGCCGGTTTTGACACCGACAGGAGGCCACTGAGGTGGGCACAACCCACCTGGGTGCGCCTGGGCCCCCAGGCACACCCTGGTGGGTTGTGCCCCCCTCCGGGCACCCCCAGGTGCTGCTCTAGCCCATCTTGGGTGTTCTGGTTCGTAAAAAATCTCCAACAAGTTTCACGGTGTTTGGACTCCGTTTGATATTGATTTCCTGTGATGTAAAAAACAAGCAAAAAACGGCAACTGGCACTGGGCACTGGGTCAACAGGTTAGTCCCAAAAAATGATATAAAGTTTCTATAATATGATTGTAAAACATCCAAGAATGATAAAATAACAACATGAATACTTCATAAATTATACATACGTTGGATACGTATCAATCAAGGCCTCCTTTTAATAAAGAACTGGAACAAAGCATTAACACATAGTGAATACATGAACTCCTCAAACTACGGCCATCACCGAAAAGTATCCCAATGATTGTCACCTTGGGGTTTACGGATCATAACACGTAATAGGTGAATATGACTTGCAAGATCGGATCATGAACATAGATATAATGGTGAAAACATAAATGGTTCAGATATGAAATCATGGCACTCGGGCCCTAGTGACAAGCATTAAGCATAGCAAAGTCATGGCAACATCAATCTCAGAACATAGTGGATACTAGGGATCAAGCCCTAACAAAACTAACTCGATTACATGATGAATCTCACCCAATCCACAACCGTCCAGCAAGCCTACGAAGGAATTACTCACTCCCGGCGGTGAGTATCATGAAATTGGTGATGAAGGATGGTTGACGATGACGAAGACCGAAGATCCCCCTCTCCGAAGCCCCGAGCGGGCTCCAGATCTGGCCTCCCAATGAAGAACAGGAGGTGGTGGCAGCTCCGTATCGTAAAACGCGATGAAACTTTATCCACAATTTCTTTATGAAAAATATATTATTTTATATCATCAGAAATAGGGTTAGCGGAGCCTCATGGGCCCCACTACCCACCAGGGCATGCTAGAGGGGGGTGGCACACCCTGGTGCCTTGTGGCCAGCTGGCCCCACTCCAGTGGGTCTCGGTTCTAGTATTTTTATATACTCCAAAATAATTCTCCGAAAAGTTTCGTCCAAATCCGAGAACTTTTATTTCTGCACAAAAACAACACCATGGTAGTTCTACTGAAAACAACGTCAATCCGTGTTAGTTTCATTCAAATCATGCAAATTAGAGTCCAAAACAAGAGCAAAAACATTAGGAAAAGTAGATACGATGGAGACATATCAGTTGACTTAGATTAGGAGTTGATCTCTCCACCGTGCCTAGTCGTAGAACTCCGTGCTTATGATGTTTGAACCTTTAATGTAGTACTCATGAAACTTGCTATGGCGTACTATGAAGTTTGAACCTTTAACGTAGTACTTATGAAACTTGCTATGGCGTACTATATATATGTCCGTGACTTAGTGATAAACCTACTTATATATAGTCGTACTACCTAGTTGGTGCAGTGTTGTTAATCTGTAATCATACCTCATATTGATGGCATTTTTAACTTTTGAAGGAGGGAATCATGGTGTTTAAGGTCTGCAATGTCTGCAAAAATCCCTGTAGGGATAGTTTATCCCATGTAGTAGAATTCAGGCTCTTCTTGAGGGATAGATTTGAAAAATCTGTGGTAACAATGTTCATCGTTCAATTCTAACCATTTGCTCAATTCTTGTACTGTGCGTAATATTAATTATTAACTGCATTATTCTTAATTGTTACATAGTGTATCCCATGCAACATAAGGGTCCAATTCAAAAATTTAATCGGTGAAAGTTTCAACGTTTTTGGATGGTCAAGGGTGATCATACAAAATTGACGTTTGTAAAATGAAATGATAAAACCAGCATAGGAGGCGATGGATTGAACAACTACATTTCAAATAAGAAGCTCACCGCGGGAGAGTATATAGGCTTTTATTTAAAGAAAGCGGTCAATAAGTTAAGGATTAAGTATTTCTCCGACCAAGATGATGAGCTTGACGGAGATGATGATGAGGATTCCCAGGATGATGATGAGAGCGAGGACAATAATGGTGCTAGAGAGGATGAGCATAGCTAGGAGCATGAGGATGAGAATGAGGATGAGGAAGATGATGACGGTACCGGAGATGACGACGATGACGATCCATACAATTATGTATATTTCTCCCAAAGAATTAAATAACGTAATGAGGATGAGAAGGTCAAGTGTGCACTACATGGGGATGCCGTTTATGCACCATTTTACCAGGACCAACATCATGAAACACAGCATGGTATGTTATGTATCTTTTCTCTTTTTCTTGTTCATAACAGTATATGGCAAGATGTCTGATACATCTCGAGCGTATCTATAATTTTTTATTGTTCCATGCTATTATATTATCTGTTTTGGATGTTTTATATGCATTAATTAGCTATTTTCTATGATTTTTGGGAATAACCTATTAACCTAGAGCCCAGTGACAGTTCTTGTTTTTTTCCTTGTTTTAGAGTTTCACAGAAAAGGAATACCAAACGGAGTCCAAACGGAATAAAACTTTCGCGATGATTTTTCTTGGACCAGAAGACACCCAGGAGACTTGGAGTGCAAGTCAGAAGAGCCACGAGGTGGCCACAAGGGTGGAGGGCGCGCCCCCCGACCTTGTGGGCCCCTCGTTGACCTCCTGACCTAGATCTTCCTCCTATCTATACTCTTATACCCCAAAAACTTCTAGGGGAGACATGAAACCACTTTTCCACCACCGCAACCTTCTGCACCCATGAGATCCCATCTTGGGGCCTTTTCTGGCATCCTGCCGGAGGGGGATTCGATCACGGAGGGCTTCTACATCAACACCATTGCCTCTCCGATGAAGCGTGAGTAGTTTACCACAGACCTACGGGTCCATAGCTAGTAGCTAGATGGCTTCTTATCTCTCTTTGATTCTCAATAGCATATTATCCTCCATGTTCTTGGAGATCTATTCAATGTAATACTCTGTTGCGGTGTGTTTGCCGAGATCTGATGAATTGTGGATTTATGATCAGCTTATCTATGAATATTATTTGAATCTTCTCTGAATTCTTATATGCATGATTTGATATCCTTGCAAGTCTCTTCGAACTATCGATTTGGTTTGGCCAACTAGATTGGTTTTTCTTGCAATGGGAGAAGTGCTTAACTTTGGGTTCAATCTTGCGGTGTCCTTTCCCAGTGAGAGTAGGGGTAGCAAGGCACGTATTGTATTGTTGCCATCGAGGATAAAAAGATAGGGTTTTCATCATATTGCTTGAGTTAATTCCTCTACATCATGTCATCTTGCTTAATGCGTTACTCCGTTCTTTATGAACTTAATACTCTAGATGCATGCTGGATAGCGGTCGATGTGTGGAGTAATAGTAGTAGATGCAGAATCGTTTCGGTCTACTTGATACGGACGTGATGCCTATATTCATGATCATTGCCTTAGATAGCGTCATAACTTTGCGCTTTTCTATCAATTGCTCGGCAGTAATTTGTTCACCCACCATAATAATTTCTATCTTGAGAGAAGCCTCTAGTGAAACCTATGGCCCCCGGGGTCTATTTTACATCATATTAGTTTTCCGTCAACTTGACAATTTCTGTCACCGTTCCATTACTTTGCAATCTTTTACTTTCCGTTCCATAAATCAAAAATACCAAAAAAATTACTTTATCGTTTATCCATCTCTATCAGATCTCACTTTGCCAATAACCGTGAAGGGATTGACAACCCCTTTATCCCGTTGGGTGCAAGTTGGTGTTTGTTTGTGCAGGTATTCGGCGACTTGCGCGTTGTCTCCTACTGGATTGATACCTTGGTTCTCAAAAGCTAAGGGAAATACTTACTCTACTTTGCTGCATCACTCTTTCCTGTTCAAGGGAAAAACCAACGCAAGCTCAAGAGGTAGCAGGAAGAATTTCTGGTGCCGTTGCCGGGGAGATCTTCGCCAAGTCAAGACATACCAAGTACCCATCATAATCTCTCATCCCTCGCATTGCATTATTTGCCATTCGCCTCTCATTTTCCTCTCCCCCACTTCTAAAATGATTTTCAAAAAGATTCGCCTTTTCTTCGCCCCTCTTCCGTTCGTCTTCTCTGTTTGCTCGTTTGCCGCTACCATGTCTGAAACTGGGGATTTTATCGCTGAAAATCTTGAGGAGAATCTTGAAACTTGCTCTTTGGATCCCGGAACTGAGAAGCCTCCTAATTACAAAACTAAAATCTTCCGTATAGGAGATGGTAATATTATTGGGAAAAGTGTTATACAAGAATTCTTTGATTGTACGGGATCCTTGCCTATTAATCAAATAACTATTCTTCTTGAAACAAATTGTTATGTTGATGCTAGTGTGATGTTTGTTGAGAAATTAGATAGAAAATTTGTGCATCTTCATCCTGCTTTGCAAATGGTGTTTTATGAACTTCCTAAAATCAATCATCCTATAGCTAAAAAGATTGCCACTATTATTCTTATACGTGAATTTGATTTTATTATCCAAGAAGCTAGGTATATTTTTGCTTTCTATAAATGGATGTTGAACAGCCTCCAAGTATAGACATTCTTCATGATAAAGAAACTATGTGTAGTTTGGAATCTAGGGATTATCAATCTTATAGTGAAAATCTTAGGAAAAGAGTTCCCCATTCTGAGATCTCTCAATCTTTGCATCTTGAAACCTTTGAGGAGTTTGATTGGATAACTAGGGGAATTTATGTCGGGTTTAATAGAGATTGGTTGAATAAAATGACGAAGGAACCTTTTAAAAACGAGCTACGTATTTCGTATGACGACATATACGGTGTTGACCCCGACTATGGGTTTATGAATGTTAAGGTCACCAATCAAAGTCCCTTTCACGATTTAAGTTCATCTACTAGGAGGGAGGTAAAAGAAAGAATAGAGTTGCTTAGACGAGTTTTGGAAGACTTGATGAGAAAAGAATTGAATACCGAAGATGACAACACTTAGATCTATTCGTGTTTTATGCCTAGCTAAGGGCGTTAAACGATAGCGCTTGTTGGGAGGCAACCCAATTTTATTTTATGTTTTTGCTTTTTAGGTTCTGTTTTTCTTTCAACAATTCATCTAGCCTCTGGTTAGATGTGGTTTTGTGTTTTAATTAGTGTTTGTGGCAAGTAAGACCTTTGGGATAGCTTACGGTAATAGTTGATTTGATCTTGCTGAAAAAAATAGAAACTTTACGCTTAGTCCCAGAATTGTTTAAAGTCATAGATGCGTGACAAAATCCTGAATTTTTTACAGTAGATTGATATACAAATTTCCTAGGATGTCCTAATTTTTCAGGATTTTGGTAGTTATATGTGAACTATTCAGATTACTACAGGCTATTCTGTTTTTGACAGATTCTGTTTTTCGCGTGTTGTTTGCTTATTTTGATGAATCTATGGATAGTATGGGGGGGTATGAACCATGGAAAAGTTGGAATACAATATATATTACACCAATATAAATAAAGAATGAGTTCCCAACAGTACCAAAAGTGGTGATTTATTTCCTTATACTAACAGAGCTTATGAGATTTTCTGTTGAGTTTTGTGTTATGAAGTTAGTTTTGGTAAGGATTTTATGGACTATGGAATAAGGAGTGGCAAGAGCCTAAGCTTGGGGATGCCCAAGGCACCCCAAGGTAATATTCAAGGAGGCCAAAGAGCCTAAGCTCGGGGATGCCCCAGGAAGGCATCCCCTCTTTCGTCTTCGTCTATCGGTGACTTTATTTGAGGCTATATTTTTATTCACCACATGATATGTGTTTTGCTTGGAGCGTCTTGTATGATTTGAATATTTGCCTTTTAGTTTACCACAATCATCCTTGCTGTACACACCTTTTGAGAGAGACACGCATGAATCGTCATTTATTAGAATACTATATGTGCTTCACTTATATCTTTTGAGCTAGGCAAATTTGCTCTAGTGCCTCACTTATATCTTTTTAGAGCACGACAGTGGTTTTATTTTATAGAAATTGATGAACTCTCGCACTTCACTTATATTGTTTTGAGAGTCTCTAAATAGCATGGTAATTTGCTTTGGTTATAAAATTAGTCCTAATATGATAGGCATCCAAGAGGGATATAATAAAAACTTTCATATAAAGTGCATTGAATACTATGAGAAGTTTGATTCCTTATGATCGTTTTGAGATATGAAGATGGTGATATTAAGGTCATGCTAGTGAGTAGTTGTGAATTTGCAAAATACTTGTGTTAAAGTTTGTGAGTCCCGTAGCATGCACGTATGGTGAACCGTTATGTGATGAAGTCGGAACATGATTTCTTTTTTGATTGTCTTCCTTATGAGTGGCGGTCGGGGACGAGCGATGGTATTTTCCTATCAATCTATCCCCCTAGTAGCATGCACGTAGTACGATGACTAATAGATTTTTGCAATAAGTATGTGAGTTTTTTATGACTAATGTTGAGTCCATGGATTATACACACTCTCACCTCTCCGCCATTGCTAGCCTCTCTTGTACTGTGCAACTTTCGCCGGTGCCATAAACCCACCATATATCCTTCCTCAAAACAGACACCATACCTACCTATTATGGCATTTCCATAGCCATTCTGAGATATATTGCCATGCAACTTTCCACCGTTCCGTTTATTATGACACTCATCACCATTGTCATATTGCTTTGCATGATCATGTAGTTGACATCGTATTTGTGGCAAAGCCACCATTCATCATTTTTTTATACATGTCACTCTTGATTCGTTGCACATCCCGGTACACCGCCGGAGGCATACTCATTGAGTCACATCTTGTTCTAGCATCGATTTGTAATTTTTGAGTTGTAAGTAAATAAAAGTGTGATGATCTTCATTATTAGAGCATTGTCCCATGTGAGGAAAGGATGATGGAGACTATGATTCCCCCACAAGTCAGGATGAGACTCACAACGAAAAAAATAGGCCAAAAAAATGAAAGAAGGCCCAATAAAAAATGAGAGAAAAGAGAGAAGGGACAATGTTACTATCCTTTTACCACACTTGTGCTTCAAAGTAGCACCATGATCTTCAAGATAGAGAGTCTCCTGTGATATCACTTTCATATACTAGTGGGAATTTTCATTATAGAACTTGGCTTGTATATTTCAATGATGGGCTTCCTCAAATTTCCCTAGGTCTGCGTGAGCAAGCAAGTTGGATGCACAACCACTTAGTTTTTTTTGAGCTTTCATAAACTTATAGCTCTAGTGCATCCGTTGCATGGCAATCCCTAATCACTCGCATTGATATCTATTAATGGGAATCTCAATAGCCCGTTGATACGCCTAGTTGATGTGAGACTATCTCCCTCTTTTTGTCTTCTTGACAACCACCGTCTATTCCACCTATAGTGCTATGTACATGGCTCACGCTCATGTATTGCGTAAAAGTTGAAAAAGTTTGAGAATATCAAAAGTATGAAACAATTGCTTGGCTTGTCATTGGGGTTGTGCATGATTTAAATATTTTGGGTGATGAAGATGGAGCATAGGAAGACTATATGATTTTTCGGGGATAAGCTTTCTTTGGCCATGTTATTTTAAGAAAACATAATTATTTTGTTAGAATGCTTGAAGTATTATTGTTTTTATGTCAATATTAAACTTTTGTTTTGAATTTTTATGGATCTGAACATTCATGCCACAATAAAGAGAATTACATGGATAAATATGTTAGGTAGCATTCCACATAAAAAATTCTGTTTTTATCATCTACCTACTCGAGGACGAGCAGGAATTAAGCTTGGGGATGCTTGATACGTCTCCAACGTATCTGTACTTTTTGATTGTTCCATGCTATTATATTATCTGTTTTGGATGTTTTATATGCATTAATATGCTATTTTATATGATTTTTGGGACAAACCTATTAACCTAGAGCCCAATTCCAGTTCCTATTTTTCCCTTGTTTTTGAGTTTCGCAGAAAAGGAATACCAAACGAAGTCCAAACGTAATAAAACTTTCGCGATGGTTTTTCTTGAACCAGAAGACACCCAGGAGACTTGGAGTGCAAGTCAGAAGATCCACGAGGCGGCCACAAGGGTGGAGGGCGCGCCCGCCGACCTTGTGGGCCCCACGTTGACCTCCTGACCTAGATCTTCCTCCTATATATACTCTTATACCCCAAAAACTTCCAGGGGAGCCATGAAACCACTTTTCCACCACCGCAACCTTCTGTACCCATGAGATCCCATCTTGGGGCCTTTTCCGGCGTCCTGCCGGAGGGGGATTTGATCACGAAGGGCTTTTGCATCAACACCATTGCCTCTCCGATGAAGCGTGAGTAGTTTACAACAGACCTATGGATCCATAGCTAGTAGCTAGATGGCTTCTTCTCTCTCTTTGATTCTTAATACCATGTTCTCCTCGATGTTCTTGGAGATCTATTCGATGTAATACTATTTTGCGGTGTGTTTGCCGAGATCTGATGAATTGTGGATTTATGATCAGCTTATCTATGAATATTATTTGAATCTTCTCTGAATTCTTATATGTATGATTTGATATCTTTGCAAGTCTCTTCGAACTATCGATTTGCTTTGGCCAACTAGATTGGTTTTTCTTGCAATGGGAGAAGTGCTTAGCTTTGGGTTCAATCTTGCGGTGTCCTTTCCCAGTGAAAGTAGAGGCAGCAAGGCATGTATTGTATTGCTGCCATCGAGGATAAAAACATGGGGGTTTTCATCATATTGCCATCGAGGGTAAAAAGATGGGGATAAAAGGATGATTACGTAAGTCATCCATTTCAAGATGTTGAAGCGACAGAAGGAAGAGTTGGAGGCAGAGGAGAAGCAAGGGAGAACAAGGAGGCGACCGAGACGGTAGAGAAGAAGGTAGAGGCGTCGACCGCAGAAAGAGCATTGAGGCTCGGGTTGCATGTCCCGCAGGGCATGAAAATGCAAGCTTTTTTGATCGGGCATGTAAATAGTATGCATACTTGCCCTTTTTGGTTGTTATCTGGCACTGGTATGATCCGACACGCGCTATGTGATCAGACAAATTTGAATTTCAAATTTACCATACTGACAGACATTTAAATGGATAGCTTTGGATGGCCGGCTTTTGCATCCGTGTTCGCGTAGGTCCTCCCTGTCTGCAGACGGATGCGGTGTCCAATTTAGGGGCCGGCGTTGGATATGACCTAAGGGCATCTTCAACAGACCCTCAAACTGTCCGCATAACTTCCGACCGAGCGGTCCGGATGTAGGGGGCCTAGCTACATGCCGACTTTTATACTTAGAGCATCTCCAATAGAAGCCCCCATTTTCGGGCACAAATACAGGATGGAGCAAAAAAATTAGGGAACAAAAACACATTTTTTAGGCAGAGCAAATGCCATCCCCAACAACAACTCTCTAATAGAGCACAAAATAGGGCATAACAGCTCCAACAATTGCCCTAAAATTGGGCAGCCGCACATCAACTGCATGTATGTTTTTCATCTAGATTGATGCATATTGCACACATATAATATCAAATGCATTTCAATGAATTCCAACATAAATTGTTCATTAAATCCCCAACATAAATTGTTCATCAAGCTCAACAACAAAGTTTAGCACACAATACTACAAAGTTCATCACACAAATGCAACATACATAGAGATAAAACTGGGCCCATTGCCGCCCAGGCCATGCCCACCACTCCTCCATCACATCTTTTTGAAGGAACAAGCCCGTGGACATCCTAAACCGGCGTCAAAAGTACCTCTCTGGATAGTGAGGATTTGGGACAAAGTAGTTGCGAATCAATTGGTCATCCGCCTCCTTCCATTCTCTCCATAGAAACTCACGGACGAACCGAACCTCCGTGCTTAGGCCACATGTTCTTGTGCACCATCACAATCGTAGCAATACCTTCCTCCTTGGTCAAATCAAATTCCTCGTCTGACGAGGAATCACCACAATATTTGGAGTCGCACGAACTCATCTACAGTACGAAACTACAAAACAAGCTAAAATTATGTGAGTGCATACCAAAAACCACAAATGTTTTTTACCTGTGTAGAACTTTTGTCGAACACCTAGTGAGTTTGGCGGAGATAGGAGATATCCGGTCGGCGGGTCATCGGTTGCTAGTGGCTGCCGGGAGGGGGTGGACAACAGCCACCAGATGTGCTCCAACAACATGCTGAATGCGGCTGTGCGTTCGAAACCCGATGACGCTGCATCGTCGCCACCCCAAGGTTGTCGGCCCTCCGCTCGGCCGCGGCGGTTGGGCGACCAGCTCTGGAGCTTTGGCAGCCGCTAAGCCACCGCATAGGGACACAACCTCACGCTTGGTAGCAGTGGCCGAACTACCGCATATTTACTGCACTAGGAGTTGCATTTTAGGGTTGTCCCAAAAAACATTACTTCAAAAAATTTAGGCTAGGGCAGCTGTTGGAGGCCTTTTTTGCCCCCTGGTGCTCTAAAAATGTTTCATGCCTAAAAATAGGACAATCGTTGGAGACGCTCTTATAGAGTTAAGATGGTCTAGAGAAAAAAAAAAGCTTAATAACACTTGACCCAACTAGCACCCTCGTGTGCCTGCCATCATTAAACTGACGCGGAGACCGGGAAACCTACTCCGGCACCTGGATTGACACACCACGCCGCGTGTCCTAGATGGTGCCCCGCTATCTTGCTCTTCATGAATAGTACCACCGCATGACGTCTGCCATGTCCTTGAGAACTAGAGCTATGTGGGATGGCTTGTCCACGAAGCAGAAGTAGGAGTTGATCAACATTGCAGCCAGCTATGAGGCCCATGTTGCGCGATGGATTGATGCTGGTTTGCAGGTTAGTTTGCAAGCGGCCCCACCCGCTAAAGAGCATCCGACACCGCATGTGTCGACGTTCCTCGACGAGCATCGTGTACCGGAGGGTAAACCATTGAGACGGGTAGTGGAACAACGATGTCATCGTAGGCATGGTAGCAGAGGATCCGGGCTTCCTCGATGAGCAGTGGGAGCTGTACGACTCCGTGGGGAGCACCCGCGTCCGCCGTGAGTGATGGCGGCTGCGTGGCATACGGGCAGAGAGAGATGTCCCTTTCACGGATATCGACATGTCGACGGAGGAAGAGGAGGCGCAGGAGACCGCGGGCGTGCTAGCTCCGCGTCGGTCGCGCCACCACCGCTGTTCACACCCCAACGCACCGACCATGAGGCGGACACATTTGGCACCGTCGACGAGGCGGACTCCGGTGAGGAAAAGCAGCTCATGGGAATCCGCAGTGATTTGGGTCCCAGGAAGGCCACCACTATTCTTCACCTCCTACAACTTCACTTTACGGGGCTCACGGTGAACTTGCCAGACACGAGGAGGATTTGTCATGGGAAACTAGTGCCTGCACGACCATCATTTAAGCTATGTTAAAAAAGCCTGGTCCGATGTAGTTTAGTTGAAGTATGTCAGAAATGTAATGATTTTAGATCAGTTTAGATGAAAATCAATGTGCATGAAATTTGTCTGGTTTGTTCAAATCCGATTTAAAATGCTTCGTTCCCGTACCATTGTTCACAGCATTCAGACACGTCCGCAAACAAGTATCGTATTTGTTTTAGGGGTTTGCATTGAAGATGTGCTAAGCACTAAGCACTAGTAAATACTATTGCCGCCTTTCCATTGCGTGTACGCGAGGACATCCAAAGCTCTCACTCGGGCATGGGCGGCTCGGTAAGAGCATCTACAACCGGCTTTATCAAATCCTTCTTAAACGTCCGTGAACATGTTCGGTCAATAATTGGATATGAGCGAGAAGAAAAATGTAATTCAGCCGGACCCTCATATCATCCATATACGTCCGCATTGTCCGTGAACCCTCATATTGAGACCAAATGTAGGGAGGATATGAAGATTTGCAGACGCACCCGATCAGTCCGTCATGTAGGACACGACCCACTTCGGATCACCTTTTTTCTCTCTCTTTTCATCTCCACCAATCACAAGCAAGTAACCAGACATATAATGGAGAAAATGAGGAATATGACTACACGGACGGACAAATAAGGACTCAAACAGACACGCTCAGATATTGACCGGACGCTTCCACAGACGTTTGAGGGACAAGATCTGTTTATTATAGTTGTAGATGCTCTAAGCTCGTAGGCCGCTTCTTAACAAATAGAGCCAATTACCGATTTCAGCTCGTTAAACTTAACAAGCTTAACAAACGAGCTGACAGGTTTCATGAACAACTTGTTAAGCTTGTTAGTACACCAGAACATATATATTTTTATCTTAAATGAAAGTATCTTCGTGGTACCTCAGTTCATCTAGTCAATCTGATCTACCCATTACAACAAATAGGAGGCAACAAACTAGCGCATCTTCTCCTGTGGTCATCATCTTTCTTCACAAAAATTACATCCACACTCTTGTCTTGTAAGTTGTAACACATCGTAGTATGAGCGCTCACGAGCGCTCACTAGTTTAACAAGCTTTAAACTAATAAAAGTGAACATAATTGTTTGCTTGTTAAGTTTAACGACTCAAGTCTTAATGAGCACGAACTTAATGAACCGAATCTTAACGGATCGAGAAGCGTGTTATCCACCCCTAACTCTCTCACCAACAAATCTTCCAATCGCACAAAGTCACGAGAAAGGAAATAGCCGGGATGGTAGGCATGGGCTGATGCATGCCTGCCCGCCTGGGTTCAAGCCTCCGTGCTCGCAATACCAGCGCGTACTCACCTAATTCTTCTATAAAAGTAAACCGAAGGATTCTTCCTCTCCGGTCTCGAAAAAAAAAACCGAGAAAGGGAATGCACGCATCACAACGTGCCCACGGGTGCTGTTCCTGGAGTCTTGCCCATTCGAAGTCAAAGAAAAATCTCCCTAACAGTCATAGTGTGCTACTGACTAAAAGTGTGCTTAATTATGTATTCTTTTGAAAGAAGAAGCATGGTTAATCATGGCGCAAGAACTCGCAAAGGAAAAAAAATTATGGCGCAAGAGCCGGCCGGCACGGGCGCATGTGCAGCGTTCGTTCGGTTCGGTTCTGCGGGTTATTGTAACGTTGTTTGCTCTGACTTCATGTACGCGCACCCGCGTAATTATTGGGCTCGTTGCTACGCGCGCATTTCCTCTCGTCTTCTGACTTGTATATACGATTTGGTCAGCTTTTCGATCCGGTACAAGGGTGTGTGTGTGTGTGTGTGTGTTTGACGTTATTACAGGGGTGTGTGTTTTACATGTGCATACGCTAAAACTATAATTACGGGCATAGTCAATCCGGCCACTGGATCCTTGGGAGTAATAATAACCATGTCACATTGTCACATCTGACATCAATCCATGTGGTCTTCATATACTGCGAATACCTAGATGCCTTGCGCGTGGTCGCGGAACATTTTATAAAAATTAATTGCTAAATATACATATGAACCCAACAAAATTATCAAATGTACATTTTTTTATAATTCAAAGGGATTCTATTAATATTAACTATTGGCAATTAAATGGACTTCCCACAAAGAAAGACAAATAAATGGACTTTTTTAGATCAAGTAGCCAATTTTATTCATCTAGAGGCAAGGTTGCATTGGTGTTGAATGCACGGAGACAAAAAGGTGGGGATAAAGTTTGTCCACATACATAGAGGACTAAGGCTATAACACTCTTGGTTGTAAGGTGAGCAGCCACATTTGCATCCCGTTTAACTTAGGATAAATCAAAAGATTTTTTTTGCTTAGTTCTTCAATCTGCAAAAGAATGGATAAAATGCTTGATATGTGCTCAGTTCTGGACTTCCACGTGCCACTAAGGACATGTAGTCCGACTCCACCATGATATGTCTCGATCTCCAATTGTGAAAAACGCACGCACCATCCTTGCAGGCAAGAGCTTCAGCAACCAAGACATTCAGCAGAGTAGAGTACCATTCAGACTTAGCAGCGAGAAGTGAGCCATCAACATCTTTGACCACCATCACCGGAGGACCCATTAAAATTACCAGCATTAAAGGCCACATCCACTTTTACTTTGATGACATCAGTAGGAGGAGCGTTCCATGAGACCACTTCCCTGTGGTTAGCTGGCAACACAGAGGGAGAGGTTGGCTGAGAAAGATGAAAGGCCAGATCGCTTGCCCGACGACAAGCAACCGGAATGTGCCATATAGGTCATCGTGTCTCCTAACATTGCGAGCACTCAAGACTGCCCACATACTACAAAAAATATTGGAAAGGATGGAAGAGCTGCAAATACCAAGGTGCAGAAGATCCATAACCCAGGTGTGAGGATGGAAGACAAGAAGTTTTGTGCCCCAACTATTCTTCATATGGTGACAAGAAGCTTTTTGTGTAGGTACACTGTATCATGGAGTGAAAGGAACTTTCTTCTAGGTTGCCACAATCAACATAGGACTTGGGAACTTCAATATACCTTCGGGCCAAGTTAGAGTTAATAGGCATAAACTCATGAATAACCCTCACTACTAGGGAAAAGCTTACCAGTAGCGCTGGTTTTTGAGCTACCAGTAGCGCGGGCACCAGCGCTACTGCTACGGCGCTACAGCTATTTTGTAGCAGTAGCGCGTTTTTAGGCCAACGCTACTGGTATGTTCAAGTACTAGTAGTGCGTTTTCAGGCCCGCGCCACTACTAACATTTATGTTTTTTATCATTTTGGCGATGTACATGTTTAAACAGATATATCTTTTATATAATAACAACTCATCATGAACTAGTCTGTTTAAATAGCATATTCATTACCACTTGTCATCACCATCAAACAATGTTCGTTAATGAGACATCATATAACAAGTTGGTCACTAGTCATAATCACAACTCCTCCTCATCATCATCAACTCTAACACACTGTAGCACATAATAACACATTCTAACTACGACCTACTCCTCTCATAGGACCTACTCTACCCTCTCTTAGGTAAAATATCATAAAACAAGATAGGCATTGACGCTGCATTAAGGAAAATTGACTCTCCATAATAAAGAATGGAGATCATCCTGTCTTCAAGTCTTGGTGTACGCACAATGTTGCTTCCAAGTAGCTCTCTACGATGGTTGAGTGAATTGCAAAAAACCACCACATTGACGCATAGGTTTGCACAAAACACCGGTTTACGTATTTGTGCCAGAAATCACTGATTCTTGGCCTAATTTTTGCAAAAAACACTGATTGATGACTCAGACCATTTTAATGACCATTATGACAAGTAGGTCCCACATTTGATGACTGGTCTTTTTCCAAAAAACACCTCCCTCTCAAAAACAACTCACCCTCCCCACCCCTATCCAGAGAGAAGAGCGCAGGTGCGCCCTTGACGCCGACGAGGTCCAGCCGCCGCCACAAGTCCTCACCCTCGTGGTCGTCGGGATACAGGGCATGCGCCGGAGCAAGCAGCCGTGGCGGCGCCTAGCATGGGCGTGAGCAACGGCGCGGCGGAGCGAAAGCGGCAGCAGCGCGACGCGGTGGCACGCAAGCAGCAGCGGCGGTGGCGACCGGCAAGCAGACACGCCGGCGACGCGGCGGCGCAGCAATGGCGCGGCAGAGCGGAAGCAGCAGCGAGGGCGCGCAAGCAGCAACAGTCGCGGCGTGGTGACGCAGAAGCAGCGGCAGCGGCGGCACGACGACGCGGAAGCAGCGACGCGGGACGGGGAAGCAGCAGCAGCGGAGCAAGCGGCGACGACAGCGCGGCGACGTGGAAGCAGCAACGCGGGACGAGCAAGTAGCAGCAGCAGAGCAAGCGGCGGCAGCGGCGTGGCGACGCGGAGGCAGCAACGCAGGACGAGCAAACAGCAGCAGCGGAGCAAGCGGCGGTGGCGGCTCGGCAACGCGGAAGTAGCGACGCGGGACGAGCAAACAGCAGCAGCGGAGCAAAGCTACATCCGTGCGGAGCCGCAAGCAGCAATAGCGGTGCGGCGGCGTGCAAGCAGCAGCAGCCGCACGCGCAACCAATGTGGATCTGATTGCGTTTTGGATTGTCTCCCAAGGGTGCCTATGCATAATACCAGGGACTAACAGTTATGCCACGTCAGCTTTGCAGGACCCACATGTCATAATCATGGTTAAAATGTCCAACAAGACTGATCAGTGTTTTCTGCAAAAGATTAGGCCAAAAATCAGTGATTTCTGGCACAAATTCGTAAACCAGTGTTTTCTGCAAACCTACGCGTCAATGTGGTGGTTTTTTTTGCAATTCACTCACGATGGTTCAAACATTTTTTGAAATCATTTATTATCATGGCTTCCTCGCTTTTAGAAATCCGGTATGGACAGGAGTGATGTGGATACTGTGGCTGACCTGGCCGTGGTGGCCGTAAGCTCGTAACATTAACGCGACCTCTCGTCAACATCAGATGCGGCACACAATCCATCGGGATTTTCTGTTCAAAAACATAGTAATAACTTTGTAGTTAGCAATATAGTTTAGTTTTAGAAGAATTTATGCAAAAGATGCACGGATGTCGTAATAGTAGAAAATCTTACCATGATATCTCCATTGATGTTACCGTAGTTCAACATGTTCACTAGTGGCATGTATTGACCATAATGTGAAGGAGTTTGATAATAGCTATTGTAATTCTCAATATTAGTAAAAGATGCGATAAGACCATCTTGCTCCTTATAAGTTAATTGTGCTTCATCATTGTAGTAGTAGGTTCTGTCTACCATTTTCCGTACATTTTCTGAAGAATGAAAATAAGCTGTTAATGAAAATAAGTTGTCAGATATTTTGAAATAAACAATATAAATTACTTAGTAAATATGTTTAAGAAACTCACACAGCGCTAGAACTGGAAACGTGTCAACAAGGACCCAAATGGTCATATCATTTTCGTTGATGTCAGGATCACCAAGATCGAAGGTGAGAAGCATATCCACATGAAAATCATACGCCTTGCAAAGGGCTTCCCAATTCAGGCAACCAAAATTGGATGAGTTCACATAATTGTATAGATTTACAGCAAAATCATAACCACGATGGGTCCTTAGTTGAATTATCTTTGTCTCCATTCTTTCATGATCTTCAAAACCCATCTTCTCTAAGACATAGCGTCTTGCATGACATGGGATAAGCTAGTCGAATTGTAAAAGACGCAAATTACACGTTGAAGAAGCAGAGAAGTCGTGCAAAAAATAACAAAAAACACTTGTCGTCATAGCGTCTTTGTCTCCATTCTTTCATGATCTTCAAAACCCATCTTCTCCAAGACATAGCGTCTTGCATGACATGGGATAAGCTAGTCGAATCGTAAAAGACGCAAATTACACATTGAAGAAGCAGAGAAGTCGTGCAAAAAATAACAAAAAACACTTGTCGTCATTGCGTACCATTTCAACATCGAAGGTCTCTTGGAGCTTGATGCTAAAACGCCGACCTTCTACCAGGTGAGGCCTGTCGCACAGACCGCGCTCATCTTCGCAGTACTCGCACATAGCGAATTCCCTTTCGTCGTCAGACATTTCCTAATAGGTAATTAATAATCCATCATCGAATACATATATAGTAGTTTGTAGCAAAGATCATCATATAACAACTAAAATACCTAAAATTTGTAGTTTGTAGTAGTTTATAGCAAAGATCATCATATAATCCATCATGAATACATATATAGTAGTTTGTAGCACAAACCACACTCATCTTTTGCATTCAATAAGCAAATAACTAATAGGTAATTAATAATCTATCATCGAATACATATATAGTAGTTTGTAGCAAAGATCATCATATAATATCACTAATACATATCGAATAATAGCTCCTCTAGGTTCAGTGGGCCGCGGTGGAAACCCAAAGAGAAGGAACCATCACCGGATCATAGCTCGGGTGAGATCCTCAAAGAATCTGCCAGGTATTGGAGAATCGGCCGTTCACCAACGCAACCAAGTAGCGCTGGACGTGCGCGTTCTCCTCCGTGACACGGTGTTGTACCACCTGCGCGGGGGACTCAAGCCTCTCCACCGATGCAGGCCCACGTGACCGCCACCAAAGAAGCTCCGGGTCGACGACGGGCTGGCTCCTCACTAAGCTGCGCTCACCAGAAGGTAGCACAACCCAGTACCAGCCCGGCGGAGCCCAGTCCAGGACATGGCCCCTCGGCTCAACCAGGAGTCCTCCGCCGAGTCGACGACGAGGATGCGGGATAGGCATCGTCGACGTCGAGAACAAAATGCTTAATTATGAAAACAAAATTAATAAACACTTAGCAAAATTTGGCATGACCTTTGCTAAAAATAGGACATATCGAGCGCCTGAAATTTGCCAGAACATAAACGAATTGACATTTCTGGCAAAACTTAGGCCACTCGGAAAAATATGACATATCCAGAATGTGACATGTTCAAAATATGACATGTCCACTACAAATTTGCATATAACAGGAAAAAATGCTTTAACTAAAAAATAACAACAATTGCTTTAACTAAAAAAAACCTAGAATTCTGTTAACTACACCTAAAACAACTAAAACATATAAAATTATGTTAACTACACCTAAAATTATGTTAACTACACCTAAAACAACTAAAACACCTAAAAATCTTTTAAATACACTTAAAACACCTAAATTCTATTAACTACACCTAATTAAAAACCTAGCTAAATTTCTGTCCTAACTTTAAAACCTAGCTAAATTTAAAAACCTAGGGTTCATACAAATTAACTAGGGTTCATACCTAATCTGTCCAAGCAAGGGTTCGATCGAAACCTAAATTATTCTAATAACCTACATTTTTTCAACTACATAGAATTCAAAATAACTACTCTAATAACTATAACTAGGAAGGGAGGGAGGAGGAGGAAGGAGGGAGGAGTACCTCTCGGTGGAGGAGGGCCGGCGCGGGAGAAGCGCCGGCGCGGGGGCCGGGGTGGCGAGCAGAGGAGGCAGGCCGACGCGGGGGAGCTGGGCGGCCGGCGGGGAGGAGGGCTGGCGCGTGCGAGGGCGGCTGACGCAGCTAGGAGGGCCGGCGCGGGGAGGAGGGCCGGCACGGGGGACGGCAGTGTGCGGGGGTCGACGGCGACGCACGGGGGATCGAGGGAGGAGTGTGGGAGTGTGAGTGAGAGTGAGGCCGGCCGGGCCAGGGGGCGCGGGGGGAGGTAGTGGGCTTAACAGCAGCATGGGCAACGGGCCAGCGCTACTGCTAAGCCCACTAGCTGTAGCGCTGGTTGGACGACAGGCGCTGCTGCTATTTTTTGACCGGGGGTGTGGTGTATTACACTTAGCAGTAGTGTGGGGCTATGTAACAAGCGCTGCTGCTAACTCATACCAATAGGGCTCTTTATAGCCAGCGCTACTACTAACTAGTAGTAGCGTGGGGTTATAAACAAACGCTACTGCTAAACTTCTATCTATAAGCGTTTCCCTAGTAGTGCCTCCACCAAAAAGAGCGCACCCTGGGAGGGGGGCCTAGGTACTCCACGACTTCTTCCAAATCAGGTCATTATTGGTGTGAGAGTACGTAGCCCGATTAGAGATCATGCGAGACTCATTAATCAATGAGCGGTAGGCTGATCTAACCGAACAATTTCCATGTTTTTCGGGAGACCAGACCCTGAAATCTTCACAGAGATTTCCCACGGGAATACAACTCGGAGCACGCATGTCGGACCACAAAAAAATTGTTAGAGAGGGTTCAAATTCTAATTATCATCCGGGCTAATGAGCTTAGGCAGCACAAAGGCAGTAGCTTCAGGTTTTTTGAAAAGAGGTTTGTTGCTCGGAGCTTCAGGAATCTGCCAAATGTTGGTTGAGGCACCATTCCCGGTCCTTTTGATCAACCCCATCTCAAGAGCAGCCCTTCCCTTCAAAATAGCACCCAAGGTGTCAGAACGATTCCTCTTCTTCCTAGCCGACAAAAAGTCAGAGTGATGGAAGTACTTTCCTTTCAACACTTGAGCGCATAGAGAGTTCAGGTTTGTGAGGAGTCTCCATCCTTGTTTACCAAGCATAGCTAGATTGAATTGATGCAAATCCCGAAAACCCATGAACCTCCAAGTTCTTCCAACACCCACGCTGGAAGCAACCCGCGCGTCAATATGTGACTTGTTGCAAGACTTATGCCACACAATCACATCACAGGTCCAGCAAAGCACTAGGCCACGCAAGCCAGTGAAGTCAACACCAGAAGCTTTAAGGAAACCAGCTGATTCCCCAAAGCTTTGGACTTCTTCACAAGCATTTTGGTCTCCAACAAGAAGACAACCGCTAGGTGGAACATGTCCACAAGATTGCGGAGTTCTTGAACTGCCTCATTCTTCCCACAACCTCGTTATTTTAGATTAAGGATATTCATTGCACCCGGCAGGGCTACGCCACACTAGCAGCCTCCACCAATATCGAGTTAAAACTGAATCCCTCCATTTCATGCTTCTTGATAGTTTCATCCGCAGAACCCTTTCCATCACCGGGTTGCACGCCCAACAGACCCTTGTCGGTGTCAAAACCGGCCAATCTCGGGTAGGGGGTCCCGAACTGTGCGTCTGAGGATCGAAGGTAACAGGAGGCGGGGGACACGATGTTTACCCAGGTTCAGGCCCTCTTGATGGAGGTAATACCCTACTTCCTGCTTGATTGACTTAGATGAATATATGGATTACAAGAGTCGATCTACCTCGAGACCGTAATGGTTAAACCCTAGATGTCTAGCCTGTATGATTATGATTGGCCCTATGGACTAAACCCTCCGGCTTATGTATACACCGAAGGGGACTAGGGTTGTACAGAGTCGGTTTACAGAGAAAGGAATCTTCATATCCGAATGCCAAGCTTGCCTTCCACGCTAAGGATAGTCCCATCCGGACATGGAAGAAGGCTTTCTATCTCGTATCTTCATGGCCCACCAGTCCGGCCCACGTCACATAGCTCGGACGCCCAGGGACCCCCTAATCCAGGACTCCCTCAGTAGCCCCTGAACCAGGCTTCAATGACGATGTGTCTGGCGCGCAGATTGTCTTCGGCATTGCAAGGCGGGTTCCTCCTCCGAATACCCCAAAGTAGTTGATCAAAAGGAACTATATCCGGCTCTGTACCATATTTACAACCCTGAACCATAAGGGCAAAATACTTTAAACAAAAACAGGTCATATCTTTTGACAACTTTTTCGACGAGCTGGTGTGTTCCGGCTTTATTATTATTTCGAACTGTTTTTTAGCCTCCCGCTTCGCGTTTCGAGGCGCGGTTTCATTGACACGTCTTGTCAAAGCAAAGATCGTATCCCCTTATTGCTGGATTCTCATCAATACGGTTTTGGGTAACCCAACCGTGTCGTTTACACGACGCCTTGGAAATAAGCGAGTTTTAAGGCTCGTGGGGGGGGGGGGAGGGGAGACGCTCGACACTCTCTGCCTCTATAAGAATATAAGGATCCATCTTTTTACCCCACGCCTTCTTCCTCCTCAGCCCATCCGTCCTCAAACTCCAGTGCCCAATCCCCAAGCTTTCCCTTCGCCGCCAAGTACTCCAATCATGTCCGGATCCTGACGCGATTCTTCGGCACGACGCATAAAGCGATCTGGAAGCTACTCTTCAAGACTCAGAAGTCATGGCCGGAGATGTCCGAAGACATTGGCCTCGATTGCAATCATCCAGCCTCCCCAGTAAGTGCTATTTTTCCTAACATAACATAGTCAATTAACCAAAAGAGGGGACGTACTGAGAATTCCATTCTATGATATAGGGCTGGACGAAGAAGGCGGAGCGGATCAGATGTCCGGCTCCATTGCCCGAAAACCCAGAAAATCCTCTTGTAATGAAGATGCTGGCCCCGGCGCCCTATCAAGCGTTGGAGGAAAAGGTCCGGAAGAAGGGCAAGGAAGCCAAAGATGACTTCCATTGCAAAGGTACTTCGGATGGGGTGTCCGGAGAGAACGAAACCCATTCCTCCGAGGAGGATGAAGACAAGGAGGAGGAAGAGGAAAAGGAGGAGGAGGAGGTCGACCGCACCCTTTCCCCGAAGGGGAAGAAGAAAAAGAACAGGGAGGCCTCCGAAGAACCGGAGGCGGAGGTGCCGAAAAATGGGGAAATATCCTTTCCAGACGGCTCGGATTCAGACACCGAGGCCATCCCCAAGTGGTGCCCCAGGCCTAAGCCCCTTGCTTAAGTCCGGTTATGATGAGTATGGTATTGACGTTTTGAGTGGTGCAGGCCGGCCCGCGATCTTCCCCAACAATCATCGGATGGGAACTCCTTGGATCCAAGGATGATGGAGAGCGAGTCACATTCGCAAGCCTCCCCGCCTCTAGCCAAGGACGACACCGAGGTGTTGTCCCGAAGGGCCTCTCCGGGGCATAAGGCGGTACGGGAAGCCGCCAAAATGGCGCCAGAAGGTAACACTTCGGTCACCGAAGACACGGGGGTAACAATCCCCTCGAGGGCTGATGGCAGGGGTCTAGACCAGTCCGACCCTCAGCCGGATACTACTCCAGGAACTCAAATGGTTATAGAGCAGAACATGCAATCCTCCTTGAGGGAGGGGGGAGTGCTAACTCCCGCAGCAACCTTTGCTAGTCCGGAGGCGCCGAATACACTAATGGAGGCACTACAATGAGCTTCCATCATGGAGGAGTACCGCACCCTGATGGGTGCGGTAGTCGAAGAGGTTTAGTCTACCAAGAACAGACTGAACGAGGCCTTTGTCGGCCTGTTAACAGGCTTCGAGGTATGCAATGCAATAGTCCTGACCACTCTTCATATGAAAAGATGCATGTGTATAGGTAGTAGACCCTAAGATTGATCGTACCTTTTGCTAATAAAAAGGAGGCGGACAGAGGATCAATAATTTTCACAGGAGCTAACGCACTTTCATATGTTGAAATGTAGGCTTCACGGTTAGCGGCGACCGCCCAGGCCGTTGGGGTATCCGAACTGAAGCGTCAGCTGGTACTGGCCGATGAGGATCTCATCCGCATCAATAAGGGTTTTGATGAGGCGCATGGTATATTATCTTTTTTTAATGCTTAGGCCAGGCCCATACCTCTGGAGTTTAGTGCTCATGTGCTGCTATGTGTGTGGTGCTACATCTCGAGCTAGCATTGGTTTTCCCCGAAGAGGAGGGGGTGATGCAGCACAGTAGCGTAAGTATTTCCCTCAGTTTTTGAGAACCAAGGTATCAATCTAGTAGGAGGTCACGCGCAAGTCCCTCGTACCTGCGCAAAACGGTAGCAACTCGCAACCAACGCTTAGGGGTTGTCAATCCCTTCACGGTCACTTACGAGAGTGAGATCTGATAGAGATAATATTTTTGGTATTTTTGGTATAAAGATGCAAAGTGAAAAGTAAAAGCAAAACAAGTAAAATAAAGTAATGGAGATTGATATGATGAGAATAGACCCGGGGGCCATAGGTTTCACTAGTGGCTTCTCTCAAGAGCATAGATATTCTACGGTGGGTGAACAAATTACTGTTGAGCAATTGATAGAATTGAACATAGTTATGAGGTTATCTAGGTATGATCATGTATATAGGCATCACGTCCGTGACAAGTAGACCGACTCCTGCCTGCATCTACTACTATTACTCCACTCATCGACTGCTATCCAGCATGCATCTAGAGTATTAAGTTAAAAACAGAGTAACGCCTTAAGCAAGATGACATGATGTAGAGGAATAAATTCATGCAATATGATAAATACCCCATGTTGTTATCCTCGATGGAAACAATACAATACGTGCCTTACAACTCTTTCTGTCACTGAGTAAGGACATCGCAAGATTGAACCCAAAGCTAAGCACTTCTCCCATTGCAAGAACTACCAATCTAGTTGGCCAAACCAAACGGATAATTCGAAGAGACTTGCAAAGATAACTCAATCATACATAAAAGAATTCAGAGAAGATTCAAATGTTATTCATAGATAAGTTGGATCATAAACCCACAATTCATCGGTCTCAACAAACACACCGCAAAAACAAGATTACATCAAATAGATCTCCACGAGAGAGGGGGAGAACATTGTATTGAGATCCAAAAAGAGAGAAGAAGCCATCTAGCTACTAGCTATGGACCCGAAGGTCTGAAGTAAACTACTCACACTTCATCGGAAGGGCTATGTTGTTGGTGTAGAAGCCCTCCATGATGGATGCCCTCTCCGGCGGAGCTCCGGAACAGGCCCCAAGATGGGATCTCGTGGATACAGGAAGTTGCGGTAGTGGAATTAGGTTTTTGGCTCTGTCTCTGGTCTAATGGGGGTACGTAGGTATATATAGGAGGAAGGAGCACGTCGGTGGAGCTCCGAGGGGCCCACGAGGCAGGGGGCGCGCCCAGGGGGGCGCTCTCCACCCTTGTGACCTCCCCGGAAACTTCTTGGAGTAGGGTCCAAGTCTCCTGGATCACGTTCGGTGAGAAGATCATGTTCCCGAAGGTTTCATTCCGTTTGGACTCCGTTTGATATTCTGTTTCCTCGAAATACTGAAATAGGCAAAAAAAACAGCAATTCTGGGCTGGGCCTCCGTTAATAGGTTAGTCCCAAAAATAATATAAAAGTGGAAAATAAAGCCCAATATAGTCCAAAACAGTAGATAAAGTAGCGTGGAGCAATCAAAAATTATAGACACGTTGGAGACGTATCAGGCATCCCCAAGCTTAATTCCTGCTCGTCCTCGAGTAGGTAAATGATAAAAAGAGAATTTTTGATGCGGAGTGATACTTTGGCATAATTTCAATGTAAATTTTCTTAATCATGGTATGAATATTCAGAACCGAAAGGTTCAAGACAAAAGTTCATATTGACATAAAAATGATAATACTTCAAGCATACTAATCAAGCAATTATGTCATCTCAAAATAACTTGGCCAAAGGAAGTTCATCCCTACAAAATCATATAGTTAGGCTATGCTTCATTTTCGTCACACAAAGATGTTCCCAACTTCTATACCCCCGATGACAAGCCAAGCAATTGTTTCATACTCAAATAATCTCAAACTTTTTCAACCTTCACGCAATACATGAGCGCGAGCCATGGACATAGCACTGTGGGTTGTATAGAATATGATGATGGCGATTGTGTGGAGAAGACAAAAAAGGAGAAAGTCTCACATCAACGAGGCTAATCAATGAGCTATGGAGATGCCCATCAATTGATGTTAATGCAAGGAGTAGGGATTGCCATGCAACGGATGCACTAGAGCTAAGAATGCTCAACAAAAGAAAACTAGTGGGTGTGCATCCAACTTGCTTGCTCATGAAGACCTAGGGCATTTTGAGGAAGCCCATCGTTGCAATATACAAGCCAAGTTCTATAATGAAAAATTCCCACTAGTATGAACAAGACAACTTATGAGACTCACTATATGAAAATCATGGTGCTACTTTGAAGCAAAATATATAAGACTCACTACATGAAGAACAAGGTGCTACTTTGAAGCACAAATGTGGAAAAAGAGATAGTAGCATTGCCCTTTTTATTTTCTCTTTTTTTTGGGCCTTTCTTTTTTTTTCTTTTTGGCCTTTCTCTTTTTTTGATTGGGCAATGCTCTAATAATGATGATCATCACACTTCTATTGATTACAACATAATGATTACAACTCGATATTAGAACAAGATATGACTCTATTATGAATGCCTCCGGCGGTGTAGCGGGATGGTGCAATGAATCAAGAGTGACATGTATGAAAAATAATGCATGGTGGCTTTGCCACAAATACGATGTCAACTACAAGATCATGCAATGGCAATATGACAAAAGTAAAGCATGTCATGATGATGATGATGATGGTGGAAGTTGCATGGCAATATATCTCGGAATGGCTATGGAAATGCCATGATAGGTAGGTATGGTGGCTGTTTTGAGGAAGATATAGGGAGGTTTATGTGTGAAAGAGCGTATCATATCACGGGGTTTGGATGCACTGGCGAAGTTTGCACCAACTCTCAATGTGAGAAAGGGCAATGCACGGTACCGAAGAGGCTAGCAAATGGCGGAAAGGTAAAAGTGCGTATAATCCATGGACTCAACATTAGTCAAAAGAACTCATATACTTATTGCAAAAATTTAGAAGTCATCAAAAGTCAAGTACTACGCGCATGCTCCTAGGGGGATAGATTGGTAGGAAAAGACCATCGCTCGTCCCCGACCGCCACTCATAAAGATGCACAAGCCAGGTACACTTCATGCTTCAAATTTGTTACACAACTTTAACCATACGTGCATGCTACGGGACTTGCTAACTTCAACACAAGTATTTCTCAAATTCACAACTACTCAACTAGCACGACTATGATATTATCACCTCCATATCTCAAAACAATTATCAAGCATCAAACTTATCTTAGTATTCAACCCACTAAAAAGAAAGTTTCACATATCTTGAATACCAAGTATATTAACATTAAGAAAATTACCATGCTATTAGAGACTCTCAAAATAATCTAAGTGAAGTACTAGAGCAAAAATTATCACGCTCAAAAAGATATAAGAGAAGCACATAGAGTAAACTATGAAGCTCAAAAGATATAAGTGAAGCACATAGAGTATTCTAAAATTTTCAATTCATGCATGGCTCTCTAAAAAGGTGTGTAAAGCAAGGATGATTGTGGTAGACTAACAAGCAAAGACACAAATAATACAAGACGCTCCAAGCAAAACACATATCATGTGGTGAATAAAAATATAGCTCCAAGTAAATTACCGATAGAAGTGGACGAAAGAGGGGATGCCTTCCGGGGCATCCCCAAGCTTTGACTTTTTGGTATCATTGGATTATCTTGGGGGTGCCATGGGCATACCCAAGCTTAGGCTCTTTCCACTCCTTGTTCCATAATCCATCAAAAGAATTCACCCAAAACTTGAAAACTTCACAACACAAAACTCAATAGAAATCTCGTGAGCTCCGTTAGAGAAAGAAAACAAAAGACTACTTTAAGGTACTGTAGTGAACTTGTTATTTATTTGTATTGGTTTTAAACCTACTGTATTCCAACTTCTCTATGGTTTATAAACTATTTTACTAGCCATAGATTCATCAAAATAAGCAAACAACACACGCAAAACAGAATCTGTCAAAAACAGAACAGTCTGTAGTAATCTGTGACTAACGCAAACTTTTGGAACCCGAAAAATTCTACCAAAATTAGACGACCTGGGAAATTTGTTTATTGATCAGAAGAAATTGGAATCACTATTTTATCACGTTCTGGTAATTTTTAACAATTCGGGCACTGAGTGCAAAGATTCTGTAAATTACAGCAAGATCAAATAACTATCTTCCAAGAAGATCTAATAGGTTTAACTTGGCACAAACACTAATTAAAAGATAAAACCACATCTAAACAGAATCTAGAGGGATTATTTATTCCTAAACAGAACCAAAAACAAAAAACACAAAATAAAATTGGGTTGCCTCCCAACAAGCGCTATTGTTTAACGCCCCTAGCTAGGCATAAAAGCAAGGATAGATCTAGGTATTGCCATCTTTAATTTTCAACTTTTTAGCGGAGTCATGCTCGGATCCGTGGGGTTTTTCTCTCTTCCCTTCATACTCGGAAATTTTTAGATCTAAAGAATTTTAGATCTAAAGAATCCAACCGTTTATTGCAAAGAGTAATCAACATATTCATACGGTTAAGATTTCCGCTAATATTTTTAAGAGGCTCAAGAGACTTTTGTAAAATCTTTGTTACTTCGCAAATCTTCTCAAACACTTGGGTTTCTTCCTGGGTAGGATGAGATCCTCCCTTTTGGGGTGGTGTTCCCACTATTCCCTTTATAATCTCATGCGCAATACCGGGATCAATATTAATGAAATTTCCCTTGGCCATGCAATCCAAGAGTTGTCTATGCGTCATGTTTACCCCAACATAAAAATTGCAAATAAGAATTCTAAAGTTCACCTGTAGGGTGCACTTACAATAAGATTCCATCATCCTATACCAAGCATCTTTTAAGTTTTCTCCTTGCCGTTGCTTGAAGTGAAGAACTTCAAACTCGGAAGACATAGGAGCGGATAAGGAATTCGACATAGCGACAGGTAAGCAAACTAACACATGAGCAAACAAAAGGCAAAGGGAAAAAGAGGAGGAGATTGGGAAAGAGAGGGCGAATAAAACGACAAGGGTGAAGTGGGGGAGAGGAAAATGAGAGGCAAATGGCAAATAATGTAATGCGAGAGATAGAGATTGTGATGGGTACCTGGTATGTTGACTTTTGCGTAGGCCTCGCCGGCAACGGCGCCAGAAATCCTTCTTGCTATGTCTTGAGCTAGCGTTGGTTTTCCCCGGAGAGGAGGGGGTGATGCAGCACAGTAGCGTAAGTATTTCCCTCAGTTTTTGAGAACCAAGGTATCAATCCAGTAGGAGGTCACGCGCAAGTCCCTCGTACCTGCACAAAACTATAGCAACTCGCAACCAACGCTTAGGGGCTGTCAATCCCTTCACGGTCACATACGAGAGTGAGATCTGATAGAGATAATATTTTTGGTATTTTTGGTATAAAGATGCAAAGTGAAAAGTAAAAGCAAAACAAGTAAAATAAAGTAATGGAGATTGATATGATGAGAATAGACCCGGGGGGCATAGGTTTCACTAGTGGCTTCTCTCAAGAGCATAGATATTCTACGGTGGGTGAACAAATTACTGTTGAGCAATTGATAGAATTGAGCATAGTTATGAGGTTATCTAGGTATGATCATGTATATAGGCATCACGTCCTTGACAAGTAGACCGACTCCTGCCTGCATCTACTACTATTACTCCACTCATCGACCGCTATCCAGCATGCATCTAGAGTATTAAGTTAAAAATAGAGTAACGCCTTAAGCAAGATGACATGACGTAGAGGCATAAATTCATGCAATATGATAAATACCCCATCTTGTTATCCTCTATGGCAACAATAAAATACGTGCCTTGCAACTCTTTCTGTTACTGAGTAAGGACACCGCAAGATTGAACCCAAAGCTAAGCACTTCTCCCATTGCAAGAACTACCAATCTAGTTGGCCAAACCAAACGGATAATTCGAAAAGACTTGCAAACATAACTCAATCATACATAAAAGAATTCAGAGAAGATTCAAATATTATTCATAGAGAAGTTGGATCATAAACCCACAATTCATCGGTCTCAACAAACACACCGCAAAAAGAAGATTACATTGAATAGATCTCCACGAGAGAGGGGGAGAACATTGTATTGAGATCCAAAAAGAGAGAAGAAGCCATCTAGCTACTAGCTATGGACCCGAAGGTCTGAAGTAAACTACTCACACTTCATCGGAAGGGCTATGGTGTTGATGTAGAAGCCCTCCGTGATGGATGCCCTCTCCAGCGGATCTCGTGGATACAGGAAGTTGCGGCGGTGGAATTAGGTTTTTGGCTCCGTCTCTAGTCTAATGGGGGAACGTAGGTATATATAGGAGGAAGGAGCACGTCGGTGGAGCTCCGAGGGGCCCACGAGGCAAGGGGCGCGCCTAGGGGGCGCCCTCCACCCTCATGACCTCCCCGGAAACTTCTTGGAGTAGTGTCCAAGTCTCCTGGATCACGTTCGGTGAGAAGATCACGTTCCCGAAGGTTTCATTCCGTTTGGACTCCGTTTGATATTCTATTTCCTCGAAATACTGAAATAGGCAAAAAACAGCAATTCTGGGCTGGGCCTCCGGTTAATAGGTTAGTCCCAAAAATAATATAAAAGTGGAAAATAAAGCCCAATATAGTCCAAAACAGTAGATAAAGTAGCATGGAGCAATCAAAAATTATAGATACGTTGGAGACGTATCATGTGGCTGCAGGTAGCGCAGCTGCGGTTGAGGCCCTTAGGGGTGAACTTGCCCAGGCCCAGGAGCAGGCAAGGGTGAACAAGGTGGCCACTGAGAAAATGGGCCGAGGACTTGAAGTCCGAACAGGTTATCCGCTGCCAGTATGAGGAGCGGATAGCCGAAGTAGAGAAGGCGCTCAAGGATGCTGCCGACAAGTATAAGTCTCTGGAGGAGAAGAGTAAAGCCCAGGAGACCGGCCTCGCCGAGGCCCTTAAAGAGGCCGGGGAGGCGCAGGCCGAATCCCAAGCGGCGGGTGAGGAGATAAAGTAGGCCGGACAAGTAGGGGCTGCTAAGCCCCTTTTTTACACAGTAAATTTGGCAACCAATCGTACGTTTTACTCATGCGACTATGGGGTGCCCTAGATGTCCTTGTGGATCTTCCGGAGAGCGCTGCTGACGCGGCGCAGTTCTTCCAAGCCGAGGAGGGGCATGCGACGGTGAAACAATTCTGGATCCAGTTCGTGGCACGGGAGCGCCCCGCACTGCTGAATGACCAGATGTCGTAGTGGGTCGAGCTACACAAAATGTCCAGCGCAGCTATGAGGGACGTCATAGTCTGGCTGTGGCCGACTGAACCTGTTCCTAGCAGCTATTTTGGCCTAGTGCGGCGACTTGTTAACGCCCTGCCCCGTATTGACGCGGTTAAGCGGTCGTCGTGTATAGAAGGTGCGCAGCTGGCTTTTGCCTGTGTCAAGATGCACTGGGCCAAAATGAAGGCCGCAAGCGTGGCCGTTGAAGGTCCGCCCAGGGACAAGGTCCACCGTACGCCTGAGCGCTATTTTGGGGACGTCCTGGAAGGCGCCCGCTTAATAGAGGGGCAGTGCTCAAAGGACATCTTGTTCGAATGAATTTGTCCGAATACCTGGATGTGTGTATGAACCAAGGCTTTGGAATATATTTATGCCTGTTATCTTTGAATTACGTCTCCTCCTATGTGGCCGTTTATATTTTTTGAGAGTTTGCCAGTCGTCGGCTTCAAGTTAGTATGGGGGTGTTCGGAATAGCACATAATCACAGTTGGCCCACTGTCTTGGTCCGCAAAGGAAGTGTTAGTGTGGCGAACAAGGCAATCGGACTATGTGGCTTTACCATTGTCACTTAGCCATAAGAGTTTTACGATGGGGTTGTAAGATAGCCCCTGGTGCGTATGCGGCTACCGAACTTAGATGCCTTTAGACGCATGACTGAACACGGCGAGCCCTTCGTGTAATATGGGAGAAATCGCTAGAGATTTAATAAGTCACTGAATTGCTGACCAGCTCTCGCCGCATCACGACAGTCAGCTTTCGGTTTTCTCTACCAAGGTGCTTGGCCAGACTAGCCGGAAACACAACCGCAGTAGTTCTCCCTTTACTACCTTAGCCGAAAAACGGAACATAAGGTGGCAAGCATAGGAGCCGGGCAACCCAACTATTGACCAAAGACGTGATTCGGCGCCGATGCATATAATGCAGTATTCGGGACGCCGAGGTGTACCTTGAGAGTGTTCGGACTTTCTATTGTGGAAGATACACATATGGCTTGAATAGAGCTCCTGTTGATTTAAGTCGTTCCGAGGTGTATATGCCAATTTGAACAAAAAGTGGGAAAACAGAAAAAGTGACAATGCCGGACAAGGCTGGGCGAAGCTGTTTCCATTATAATTTGATTGGTACGTCAAAACGTATTTTTAGAAAAGATGCAATAAGCATGACGGCTATTTTACATGCCGAGAACAAGGGAAAGCTGTATACAGGTACTAGATTTGAAAAGATGATCTAGAAGATCCTTTGGACGTTTTGTTGCATGTATGCGCCGCTTTTCACCTTGGTGTAGGATCCTTTGAAAGGACCAATGATCAAGTATGTATAAGGGGCCTAGGAGGGGACCCTTGTTAGCTCCAGAAATTGATGCGGGCTTGTAAAGAACCTGAAAAAATAAAAACAATATGAAAAAGGTGGAGCAATATGTAGGTCCGGATAGGGTCAAGCCGTATCGTGGACCCTATGTTTAGTATGCCTCCGCCCTTGCCCATGGTATTTTAAACGCGTAGTTATGCACGCGCGGTACGTATGCCTCTATCAGTCTGGGGCATTGGCGGAGGCCGAATTGCTAATCTAGCTCTATATGAGCCGGACTGTCATTCTGCAAGGTAGACCGTACTCGTTTAACAGTGTCTGGGGTCTTGACTGCTAGTGTGGTCTTCGACTTAGAGAGGCCACCCTTCATCTCGGCCGCGAGGGCCGCGGTGTGCTCCTCTGTACGGAGGGAGCGCTGCATGTTCCCATTGACTGTTATAGCGCCACGTGGCCCAGGCATCTTAAAATTAAGGTAAGCGTAGTGCGGGACTGCATTGAAATGGGTGAAAGCGGTTCGTCCGAGTAGTGCGTGATAGCCACTTCAGAACAGGACAATGTCGAAGATCAGGTATTCGCTCCGGAAGTTATCCGATGATCCGAAGACGACTTCCAACATTATGGATCCTGTTCAACAAGCCTCTACGCCGGATATTACCCCTTCAAAGGTGGTTTTAATGGCCTTTATTCTTGATGGATCAATGCCCATTTTACGAATGGTTTCCTGATAAAGCAGATTGAGACTACTGCCGTCGTCCATAGGGACTCGCGTGAGGTGGAATCCGTCGATGATTGGATCAAGCACCAGTGCAGCCGAACCCCAATGACGGATATTGGTCGGCTGCTCTTTGCGATCAAAGGTGATCGGACAGGCTGACCATGGATTAAACTTTGGGGCGAATGGATCTAAGGCATAGACGTCCCTTAACGCGTGCTTGCGCTCCCGTTTGGGGATATGAGTGACGTAGATCATGTTCACTGTTTTGACCTCGGGGGGGGGGGGGGGAATTTCTTTTGTCCCCCTGTGTTCTGTGGGCGAGGCTCTTCATCGTCGTCCTCACTGGGCGGCCCTTTCCCCTTGTGTTCGGTGTTGAGCTTGCCAGCCTGTTTAAAGACCCAACAATTTCTGTCGGTATGGTTGGCAGGCTTGTCGGGGGTACCATGAATCTGGCAAGGCCGATCGAGTATTCTGTCCAAACTAGATGGACCATCTCTATTTCCTTTGAATGGCTTCTTCCGTTGACCGGGTTTGGAGCCACTGAATCCAGCGTTAACCGCCGTGTCTTCGGTATCTTGGTTGTTGCTTCGACGCTTGTGTTTATTGCGTCGTGGCATGCCATTGCCATCCCTGGCTTCAGAAGTGCCGGGGTCGCTAGTGCTATTGCTTCTATGAGCCAGCCAACTATCTTCTCCCGCGCAAAAGTGGGTCATGAGTGCGGTAAGGGATGCCATGGACTTCGGCTTTTCCTGGCCGAGGTGTCGGGCGAGCCACTCATCTCGGACGCTGTGTTTGAAGGCCGCGAGGGCTTCGGCGTCCGGACAATCCACAATTTGATTCTTTTTAATCAAGAACCTGGTCCAAAGTTTCCGGGCTGATTCTCTAGGCTGCTGGACTATGTGACTAAGGTCGTCGGCGTCTGGAGGCCGAACATAGGTACCTTGGAAGTTGTCTCTAAAGGCGTCCTCCAAGTCTTCCCAACTTCCAATAGAGTTTTCTGGGAGGCTGTTCAGCCAATGCCGTGCTGGCCCCTTGAGTTTTAGGGGCAGGTACTTGATGGTGTGGAGGTCGTCACTGCGAGCCATGTGGATGTGGAGAAGGAAATCTTCGATCCATACTGCGGGATCCGTTGTACCATCATATGATTCGATGTTCACATGTTTAAATCCTTCGGGTAACTGGTGCTCCATAACCTCATTGGTGAAACACAAGGGGTGTGCAACACCTCTGTATCGAGCGATGTCGCGGCGCAGTTCGGATGAAGTCCTAATGCGGTTCTCGGCTCGAGAGAGGTTGTGCCTGTCACGCCAGGTCTGATGGCCGTCCTCTCATGTCGGAGCACGCCCCTTTGACCCATAGATTGATCTTGTCAGACCGGCTCTACTGTCGAGGTCCATGTGTAAGTCATAGGTCTAGCGCGGGGCCGCCGATACGTCTCCAACGTATCTATAATTTTTGATTGCTCCATGCTATATTATCTACTGTTTTGGACTATATTGGGATTTATTTTCCACTTTTATATTATTTTCGGGACTAACCTATTAACCGGAGGCCCAGCCCAGAATTGTTGTTTTTTTTGCCTATTTCAGAGTTTTGGAGAAACAGAATATCAAACGGAGTCCAAACGGAATGAAACCTTCGGGAAGGTGATTTCCTCATGAGATAAGACCCAGGAGACTTGGACCCTCCGTCAAGAAAGCCACGAGGCGGTCACAAGGGTGGGGGGCTCGCCCACCCCCCTATGGCGCGCCCCCTGCCTCATGGGCCCCTCGGAGCTCCACCGACGTACTTCTTCCTCCTATATATACCTACGTACCACCAAACGATCAAATACGGAGCCAAAAACCTAATTCCACCGCTGCAACTTTCTGTATCCATGAGATCCCATCTTTGGGCTATTCCAGAGCTCCGTCGGAGAGGGCCATCATCACGGAGGGCTTCTACATCATCCTAGCCCCTCCGATGAAGTGTGAGTAGTTCACCTCAGACCTACGGGTCCATAGTTATTAGCTAAATGGCTTCTTCTCTCTTTTTGGATCTCAATACAATGTTCTCCCCCTCTCTCGTGGAGATCTATTCGATGTAATCTTCTTTTTGCAGTGTGTTTGTTGAGACTGATGAATTGTGGGTTTATGATCTAGTTTATCTATGAATAATATTTGAATCTTCTCTGAATTCTTTTATGTATGATTGGTTATCTTTGCAAGTCTCTTCGAATTATCAGTTTGGTTTGGCCTACTAGATTGGTTTTTCTTGCCATGGGAGAAGTGCTTAGCTTTGGGTTCAATCTTGCAGTGTCCTTTCCCAGTGACAGAAGGGGCAGCAAGGCACGTATTGTATTGTTGCCATCGAGGATAACAAGATGGGGTTTTTATCATATTGCATGAAACTATCCCTCTACATCATGTCATCTTGCTTAAGGCGTTACTCTGTTTTTAACTTAATACTCTAGATGCATGCTGGATAGCGGTCGATGAGTGGAGTAGTAGTAGATGCAGGCAGGAGTCGGTCTACTTGTCTCGGACGTGATGCCTATATACATGATCATACCTAGATATTCTCATAACTATGCTCAGTTCTGTCAATTGCTCAACAGTAATTTGTTCACCCACCGTAGAATACTTATGCTCTTGAGAGAAGCCACTAGTGAAACCTATGGCCCCCGGGTCTATTCTCATCATATCAATCTCCATCACTTTAATCTTGCTTGCTTTTTACTTTGCCTTTTACTTTTCACTTTGCATCTCTATACCAAAAAAATACCAAAAATATTATCTCTATCAGATCTCACTCCCGTAAGTTACCGTGAAGGGATTGACAACCCCTAATCGCGATGGTTGCATTGAGCTATTGTTTTGTGCAGGTACGAGCGACTTGAGCGTAGCCTCCTACTGGATTGATACCTTGGTTCTCAAAAACTGAGGAAAATACTTACGCTACTTTGCTGCATCATCCTCTCCTCTTTGTGGAAATCCAACGCAGTGCTCAAGAGGTAGCAGCCGCTGCCTCCCTGCCTCGACGGCGCGGTAGCGCGGGCTGGTGTTCGACGTGGGTAGCCGTCCTGTCCCGTCCGCGCAGTGGTCGGCCGGGTTCGTCGTCAGTTTTATGCTTTGGCGGTATTGGCTCAAGGGCCTCGTCGTCAAATTGAGATAGTAGCTTACGCTTCGGGTAACTCTTGGTTGGGCATTCGAGGCCATATTCCTCGGCTGCCAGGACATTAGTCCATCTGTCATTGAGTATATCCTATTCAACTTGAAGCTGTTGCTGCTTCTTTTTCAGGCTTCTCGCAGTGGCGATTAGCCTGCGCTTAAAGCGCTCTTGCTCGAGGGGCTTCTCTAGCATGATGAAGTCTTCATTGCCGAGGCTCACATCCTCTTTGGGGATCGGTAGGTAGTTACTATCCTCCGAGTCCTTGTTCCTGATTGGATCATTGGGGTTAACTTGCCGTCATCCGTATCATCCTGTTCCGGTATTGGCTCGACAGGGGCTTCTGGGTCTTCGGCGTTCTCCGTAGTGTTATTGTCTTCAGTGCCGGTATTGTTGTCTTTTTTTGCGACGTGATTTTTGCTACCTCTTGAGCACTATGTTGGTTTTCCCTTGAAGACGAAAGGGTGATGCAGCAAAGTAGCGTAAGTATTTCCCTCAGTTTTTGAGAACCAAGGTATCAATCCAGTAGGAGACTACACACAAGTCGCCTCGTACCTACACAAACAAATAAGAACATTGCAACCAACGCGATAAAGGAGTTCTCAATCCCTTCACGGCCACTTGCAAAAGTGAGATCTGATAGAGATAATAACATAAATATTTTTGGTATTTTTATGATATAGATTGGAAAGTAAAGATTGCAAAGTAAATTAGATTGGAAACTTATATGATGGAAGATAGACCCGTGGGCCATAGGCTTCAGCAGTGGCTTCTCTCAAGATAGCATAAGTATTATGGTGGGTGAACAAATTACTGTCGAGCAATTGATAGAAAAGTGCATAATTATGAGAATATCTAGGCATGATCATGTATATAGGCATCACGTCTCCGACAAGTAGACCGAAACAATTCTGCATCTACTACAATTACTCCACACATCGACCGCTATCCAGCCTGCATCTAGAGTATTAAGTTCATAAGAATAGAGTAACGCATTAGGCAAGATGACATGATGTAGAGGGATAAACTCAAAGCAATATGGTATAAACCCCATATTTTTATCCTCGATGGCAACAATACAATACGTGCCTTGATGCCCCTGCTGTCACTAGGAAAGGACACCACAAGATTGAACCCAAAGCTAAGCACTTCTCCCATTGCAAGAAAGATCAATCTAGTAGGCCAAACCAAACTGATAATTCGAAGAGACTTGCAAAGATAACCAATGATACATAAAAGAATTCAGAGGATATTCAAATATTGTTCATAGATAATCTTGATTGATCATAAACCCACAATTCATCGGATCTCAACAAACACACCGCAAAAAGAATTACATCGAATAGATCTCCAAGAAGATCAAGGAGAACTTTGTATTGAGATCCAAAGAGAGAGAAGAAGCCATCTAGCTAATAACTATGGACCCGAAGGTCTGTGGTAAACTACTCACACATCATCGGAGAGGCTATGGTGTTGATTTACAAGCCCTCCGTGATCGATTCCCCCTCCGGCGGAGCGCCGGAAAAGGCCCCAAGATGGGATCTCACGGGTACAGAAGGTTGCGGTGGTGCAATTAGGGTTTCGTGGTGCTCCTGGTTGTTTTCGGGGTATATGGGTATATATAGGAGGAAGAAGTAGGTCAGTGGAGCTGCGAGGAGCCCACGAAGGTGGGGGCCCGCCCAGGGGGGCAGGCACGCCTCCCTGATACGTCTCCGTCGTATCTACTTTTCCAAACACTTTTGCTCTTGTTTTGGACTCTAACTTGCATGATTTGAATGGAACTAACCCGGGCCGACGTTGTTTTCAGCAGAATTGCCATGATGTTGTTTTATGTGCAGAAAACAAAATTTCTCGGAATGACCTGAAACTCCACGGAACGTCAAGTTAAAAATAATAAAAATCCTTGCCAAAGATGAAGACCAGGGGGCCGACACTCTGTCCACGAGGGTGGGGGGCTCCCCCCTAGGGCGCGCCCCCTACCTTGTGGGCCCCCTGGAGCTCCTCCGACACCAACTCCAACTCTATATATTTGCTTTCGGGGAGAAAAAATAAAGGAGAAGAAATCATCGCGTTTTACGATACGGAGCCGCCGCCAAGCCCTAAAACCTCTCGGGAGGGCTGATCTGGAGTCTGTTCGGGTCTCCGGAGAGGGGGATTCGTCGCCGTCGTCATCATCAACCATCCTCCATCACCAATTTCATGATGCTCACCGCCGTGCGTGAGTAATTCCATCGTAGGCTTGCTGGACGGTGATAGGTTGGATGAGATCTATCATGTAATCGAGTTAGTTTTGTTAGGGTTTGATCCCTAGTATCCACTATGTTCTGCGATTGATGTTGCTATGAATTTGCTATGCTTAATGCTTGTCACTAGGGCCCGAGTGCCATGATTTCAGATCTGAACCTATTATATTTTCATGAATATATGTGAGTTCTGGATCCTATCTTGCAAGTCTATAGTCACCTACTATGTGTTATGATCCGGCAACCCCGAAGTGACAATAATCGGGACCACTCCCGGTGATGACCATAGTTTGCGGAGTTCATGTATTCACTATGTGCTAATGCTTTGTTCCGGTTCTCTATTAAAAGGAGGCCTTAATATCCCTTAGTTTCCATTAGGACCCCGCTGCCACGGGAGGGTAGGACAAAAGATGTCATGCAAGTTCTTTTCCACGGGAGGGCTAGAGAGAAAGAAATTATTGAATCTGATTATATTGATGAAAGTGATGATAAAGATAGGCATGTTATTCCTGAGGGTCTATGTTTTTGATATGGAAGCTTCTGCAGCTATTTTAGCTTGCAAAGATTGTCGTGAACTCAAGAGGCTATTAATTAAATGGAGTAAAGAATCTCTTAGAGATAAAATGAAACATGACCCTGCTTTTGCTACTTCACCTATTTGTGTCCCCGATAAGGATTATGAATTCTTTGTTGATCTTGATATAATTACTTTGGTTGAATCTGATCCGTTTCATGGTTATGAATCTGAAACTGTTGTGGTACATCTTACTAAATTAAATGATATAGCCACCCTGTTCACTAATGATGAGAGATCTCGCTACTTTTATATCCTTAAAATATTTCCGTTCTCATTAAAGGGTGATGCTAAGATATGGTTTAATTCTCTTGATCCTGGTTGTGTGCGTAGTCCCTAGGATATGTGTCGGGGCGGACGGGCGTCCCCCCGCGAGCACCTATGGGGCCGGAGCCCCTTTCGTTGTCCGGCGAGGGGGGCGGAGGGAGCGCAGAGAGCAGATCGAGGCGGGCACACGGGCGGTTTACCCAGGTTCGGGCCGCGATGGACGCGTAAAACCCTACTCCTGCTTAGTTGTATTGAACTGGGGAGCTCGGGAGCTTGGGGAGCTAGCTGCACCGAGCGTATGGCTGTCTGGATGCCGAATCTCCGAAACCCCGGAACCCCCTCTACGTTGCACACGGGCCTCCTTTTATAGCGCAAAGGGGTCACCGACAGGTGTCAATGTAAGAGAAAGGGGTAAAAGTGTAAAAGGGGTGGTAGCTGTAATAGTGTGGGAACGGTGGTGCTACAGTGCGGCACAGTGTTATCATACCTACTTCTGACGGTAGGGGACAAGGGCATTAAATGCCCGTCACGGTCGCCCGGACAGCACCGAGGCGGACCGTTAGGTGCGCCACCGTTCGCCACGATGGCGGCCGCATGCCACCGCATGCCCCAGGCTGCGCGGTGCCTCGCCACGTGCCCTCGGGGGAAGCCCCGGAGCGACGCGTGGGCGGGCGAGCTGGAGCGCAGTCTTGAGGTGGCGATCTTGCCGCGGCAAGTGGCTTGCCGCGGGGGTCGTCTTCCTGTGCCTGATAGCGTGCCAGCTATCAGGCCTTGCCGGGGCGCTTGGCGCGCCACGGCGGGCTTCTCTTGTGGTGCCTGGGTTCGGCCTTCCCGACAAGCTCCTCTTGTCGGGGGCTCGATCTTCTGTCTCGTTATACTTTGTTCTTGGATGGCCTTACATGGGCTCAGTCGTCCCGGCAAGCTCCTCTTGCCGGGGTCTTGTCTTCCTGGCCCGGCAAGCTCCTCTTGCCGGGGGCCTTGTCTTCTTGGCCCGGCAAGCTCCTCTTGCCGGGGGCCTTGTCTTGAATGCTTGGTCTTCTCTTGGCGCTTCCGGGGCGGGCCTTGCCGCAGGGTGCTACGACTGCCCGTGCACAAGTCTGGGGTACTAAGGTACCCCTACTTTAGTACACCGACAGGAGCCCCCGGGCCTGGGCCACACATGGTGCCGAGCGTTGTTGGGCCAGGCCCTAACGGTGCACGGGCACGCATGGCCTTGGTCGCGCTGCTCCTTAACTCCGCATCCGCCGCGCCTTCCCTAGGCGGCGCGCGCTTACCGCGGCGTCGTGGGGGCGGGGCGTGCGGGGTGAGCGTGACGTGGGTGGCGTGCGCGGGGCTGAACCGCGCAGGCGCGCGTCACGTCGCGCACGATCTCTTGATTTGGAGAGGCGAAACGTCCCCCCCCCACCTCTTCCTCTTATAGCGGAGGAAAGTAGGGGCGGTTCGCCTTTCCCTCGGTTACCACCTCTCTAAAACCTCTGCCACCTCCTTCTCCCAGAGGCAGCAGCGATCTGTTCTTGGAGCGCCCGTCGTCGTCAGCTTCGACGATCCCCTGGCCGCGGCGAGCGCAGCGCCCGCCTCGGATCCGACGAAGGCTGGGGTCGTCGTCGAGGAGGGCGCGCGTGGCGATGCCGACGACGTTGCCGGCGCTCAGGAGGCGGACGGCGTTGATATCCCTGTGGGCGACGGGGAGGCCGAGGAGCAGCAGAGGCTTGCCGCCGCGGGGTTATCCGCGCGGGAAGGCGAGCTGGTGCTGAAAACGGCCAGCCTCGCCGACCACGAGGAGGAGGCTGCCGCGCGCGAGCGGGCGCTCAGCGGAGACCTGAAGAAGGCGCGGGACGCTGCCGCAGCCGCTGAGATCACCAAGAAGGGGCAGGAGGCGAGGGTGGCGCAGCTCGATTCCGACCTCAAGGCGAAGGGCGAGGAGCTCGCCGCGCTCCGGCAGGAGCGCGAGAAGGGTGCGCTCACCCTTGGCGAGCTTCAGGGTCGCTTCGCCGAGAAGATCCGGGAGCTCGACGCCGCCAAGAACTCCAACTCCACTCTGGAACTGAAGTTGGAGGCGCTCGGCAAGGCGCTGGACAGCGCTAAGGAGCAGGAGGCGGCTTTACGGAAGGAGGTCGACGGCAACGAGGAGCTGCTGAGGCGCGCCGCCGTTTCCCAGAACACCTTCAGGGACATAGTGGAGCGGTGGACCGAGGGCCTCGTCGACATCGCCGCCACCATCGACAAGGAGCTGACGCTGCTGGGGATCGAGGGCCACCAGTCCCTCACCGACGAGGACGTCGCGCCCAGCGCCAAGCTCACTTCCTTCTTCCAGGGGGTGGTGCAGGCGCTCCAGCACCTCCGAACGTCGCTCCCGAAGGAGCGGGCCGACGAGATGCGGGAGGCCATCTCCGGGGCCCTCGAGAGGGTGCTGGTGAAGATCGTTTTCCGCAATCCCGACATCAGGCTTACCAACGTCCTCAGGCCCTTGCCGGAGAACGCAGACCTGACGGGGATCCGGGCCCTCATCGCCCCTATCGTCAAGAAGGCGGCCGGGGTCAAGAGGATCGAGGGCGACCGCGTAGATTAGGCCGCCTGCCCCTTTCTTTTATCTCCCTTTCCCTGCCGCTGTTAAATATGCCACGGAAACGGCTGGTTAGGGCAGCAGTAAGGCATTTTGTAATATAACTTTTCATCTTAGGCTATGCATCGCACTGTTATCCCCTCTACTCGACCGGCGCCTTGTTTGTTTCCGCCCTACGCTTTCGGGGACTTGCCGGCGTAGGCCTCCGCCTTGCCACGGGTGCCGAGTGCGGGACGTCAGCGACCCGCTGGCGGGGCTGCCACCGGCAAGAAACCTCGCCGCGGCTGGTTGCCGCTCACTCAGATTGTTGAGCAGGCTCGAGGCAAAGTAAACGGTGCGACTGCGGTCGCAGCACGCTTAGGGTGCCGGGCGAGCTCGAAACAAAGTGAGGACGCTACTCGGGGTGTAGCACACTCGAGTCGTTGAGCGGACTCGAAACGAAACGAGGGCGCAACCAGTCTCGTGCCGGTCCTTCCGCGCTCAGGCCTCTCAACCCAGGCTCGGTCGTTCGAGGGAGATAACTCTTAAAAATTAATGGAGCAATTGCTCGAGCTCCGGCAACTTATCTTTTCTTATCGCTTGCCGCCCGGTGGGGTAAAACCTCCTTGGGCAGCATCCAGCCCATCCTGGGGGTAGGTGAGGGGGCAGGGCCTCACGACCCTCCGGAACTAGGCGTAGCTATGCTTGGGGATCCGCGCCCCTCTCTGCGCCAAGGATCACATGCAACTGCGGCAAGACTTGGGCAGAGGGGATGGTTGGCGGAAACAGGTTCCGGCTACCGCGCTGGAAAGACTCTTCCCACGGTCGGCGTCAACTCGTTCGGCACCCCGGCGGGCGAGGCGCGCCGGGGGAACGAGGTCACCTTTCTCGTGACTTCTGGCGCTAACTTCTGCGGCCGCGAGAGCGGCGCAGAGTTCGCTGGAGGCGAATCGTTCGCCCAGCGGCCAGAAGGCGGGCCTCCTCAAGGAGCAGCTGCTTCTTGCCCAGTCTCTGCACGAGTGGATACTCGAGGAGGGCCGCGCACGAGCCCGTGGGAAGGAATGCCAAAGCTCGTCGGGAACCCCCGCTTCAACTGGACAGATCCTCGGATCCGCAGGAGCGGACTGTTCCCCGGCGTTCAGACTGCTGGTCTGCTCGCCGGAGCAAGGCTTACCGGGGACACCTGCTTCGACTGGACGGACCCTGGGATCCGCAGGTGCGGGTTGTCCCTCGGCGTAGCCCCCTACCTGGCGCGCCAAAGATGTCGGGGCGGACGGGCGTCCCCCCGCGAGCACCTATAGGGCCGGAGCCCCTTTCGTTGTCCGGCGACGGGGGCGGAGGGAGCGCAGAGAGCAGATCGAGGCGGGCACACGGGCGGTTTACCCAGGTTCGGGCCGCGATGGACGCGTAAAACCCTACTCCTGCTTAGTTGTATTGAACTGGGGAGCTCGGGAGCTTGGGGAGCTAGCTGCACCGAGCGTATGGCTGTCTGGATGCCGAATCTCCGAAACCCCGGAACCCCCTCTACGTTGCACACGGGCCTCCTTTTATAGCGCAAAGGGGTCACCGACAGGTGTCAACGTAAGAGAAAGGGGTAAAAGTGTAAAAGGGGTGGTAGCTGTAATAGTGTGGGAACGGTGGTGCTACAGTGCGGCACAGTGTTATCATACCTACTTCTGACGGTAGGGGACAAGGGCATTAAATGCCCGTCACGGTCGCCCGGACAGCACCGAGGCGGACCGTTAGGTGCGCCACCGTTCGCCACGATGGCGGCCGCATGCCACCGCATGCCCCAGGCTGCGCGGTGCCTCGCCACGTGCCCTCGGGGGAAGCCCCGGAGCGACGCGTGGGCGGGCGAGCTGGAGCGCAGTCTTGAGGTGGCGATCTTGCCGCGGCAAGTGGCTTGCCGCGGGGGTCGTCTTCCTGTGCCTGATAGCGTGCCAGCTATCAGGCCTTGCCGGGGCGCTTGGCGCGCCACGGCGGGCTTCTCTTGTGGTGCCTGGGTTCGGCCTTCCCGACAAGCTCCTCTTGTCGGGGGCTCGATCTTCTGTCTCGTTATACTTTGTTCTTGGATGGCCTTACATGGGCTCAGTCGTCCCGGCAAGCTCCTCTTGCCGGGGTCTTGTCTTCCTGGCCCGGCAAGCTCCTCTTGCCGGGGGCCTTGTCTTCTTGGCCCGGCAAGCTCCTCTTGCCGGGGGCCTTGTCTTGAATGCTTGGTCTTCTCTTGGCGCTTCCGGGGCGGGCCTTGCCGCAGGGTGCTACGACTGCCCGTGCACAAGTCTGGGGTACTAAGGTACCCCTACTTTAGTACACCGACAATATGATTTATTATTTCTCTGCTAAATATTTCCCTGCTCATAAGAAACAAGCTGCTTTAAAGGAAATATACAACTTTGTGCAAATTGAAGAAGAGAGTCTCCCACAAGCTTGGGGTAGGCTTCTCAAGTTACTTAATGCATTGCCTGATCATCCTCTTAAGAAAAATGAAATACTCGATATCTTTTATAAGGGACTAACTGATGCTACCAGAGATTACCTGGATAGTTGTGTTGGTTCTCTTTTCAGGGAAAGAACACCAGATGAAGCTTAAATTTTATTGAATAATATGTTGACAAATGAAAATACTTGGGCACCTCCTGAGCCAGCTCGTGAGCCAGCTCCTGAGCTAGTTCCCACTCCAATTACTGAGCCTATTCCTAGACCAACTCCGAAGAAGAGAGGTGTTCTATTTCTCAGTCTCGAAGATATGTAAGTGGCAAATAAATCTATAAAATAAAAAGGTATTAAAGCTGAAGATGTTAAGAATTTACCTCCTATTGAAGAAATACATGGTCTTAGTTTACCGCGTGTTGAAGAAACATATGATCTTGATCCATTACCTATTGAAAAACCTCCTGATCCTGATAACTCGACACAGGTAGTAAAGGTAAATTCTCTCTATAGATTTGATGAAGGTGATATTCCTCACTATAAGTCTACTAGACAATGCTTTGATGAGTTTGATAGTTTTATTGTCAAACAAGAAAATTTCAATGCTTATTTTGGTAGACAATTGAAATACGATTCCAATATGATTAAACACTTGGGTGATTATATGGCTAATATTAGAGGTGAACTTAAGCTTGTTAGCAAGCATGCTTATATGGTTACCACTGAAGTAGAACAAGTACTTAAAGCTCAAAATGATTTGCTCAACGAAATGAATAGTAAGAAAAATGATTATGCTGTTAGAGTGGCTACTAGAACTGGTAAAATGACTCAGGAACCTTTGTATCCTGAAGGCCACCCTAAGAGAATTGAGCAAGATTCTTAGATAAATAATATAGATGTACCTAGTTCTTCTAAAAGGAAGAAAAAGAAAAATGATAGGACTTTGCAAACTTCTAGTGAACCTATTGCTGAACCACCTGAGGATCCAAATGATATCTCTATTTCTGATGCTAAAACACAATCTGGTAATGAACATGAACCTAGTGAAAATGTTAATGATGATGTTCATGATGATGCTCAACCTAGTAATGATAATGATGTAGAAATTGAACCTGCTGTTGATATTGATAACCCACAATCAAAGAATCAACGTTATGATAAGAGAGACTTTGTTGCTAGGAAACATGGTAAAGAAAGAGAACCATGGGTTAAGAAACCCAGGCCTTTTCCTCCCAAACCATCCAAGAAAAAGGATGATGAGGATTTTGAGAGCTTTGCTGAAATGATTAGACCTATCTTTTTGCGTATGCGATTAACTGATATGCTCAAAATGAATCCTTATGCTAAGTATATGAAAGATATTGTTACAGATAAGAGAAAGATACAGGAAGCTGAAATTTCCACCATGCTTGCTAATTACACTTTTAAGGGTGGAATACCAAAGAAACTTGGAGATCCAGGAGTACCTACTATACCATGCTCCATTAAAAGAAATTATGTTAAAACTGCTTTATGTGATCTTGGAGCCGGTGTTAGTGTTATGCCTCTCTCTTTATATCGTAGACTTGACTTGAATAAGTTGACACCTACTGAAATATCTTTGCAAATGGCTGATAAATCAACTGCTATACATGTCGGTATTTGTGAGGATGTGCCAGTTGTGGTTGCAAATGTTACTATTTTAACGGACTTCGTTATTCTTGATATTCCTGAGGACGATAGTATGTCTATTATTCTTGGAAGACCTTTTCTTAATACTCCAGGGGCTATTATTGATTGCAACAAAGGCAATGTCACTTTTCATGTTAATGGTAATGAGCATACGGTACACTTTCCGAGGAAACAACCTCAAGTTCATAGTATCAACTCTATTGGAAAAATTCCATCGATTCTATTTGGAGGTTTGGAATTTCCTCTTCCTACTGTCAAGAAGAAATATGATATTCTTATTATAGGGGATGTGCATATCCCCGTTGAGGTAACATAGTGTTATTCGAAATTTCTCCGGTCCCATGTTAATTGGAATGAGTTTGTTAACAAGACCTGATCAACCTTGTTAGTGGATTCCTTTTGATAAGCATGAGATGGATGAAACTAGAAGGCACAACCTTCTGTACCCTCTTTATACTTTCTGTTATTTAGTTGAAATAAAGTAAAAACAATATTTTTTCCGTCTGTTTCCTGATTTATCCGTGCAATATAAGAATACCCCGAAAATAAAAGTCCTCCAAATGCCATGCCAATTTAATATGATTTTTTCAGGAATATTTGAGGATTTATGGTACTGAAAACACCAGGGGGGGAGCTACCACCTGGCCACGAGGGTGGAGGGCGCGCCCTACCCCCAGGGCGCGCCCCCTACCTCATGGGCCCACGGTAGCCCTCCTCCACTTATTCCTGCACCCATCCTTTTCTTCTTCCTCCCACAAACACGAATATCTGGTTCAAGCACGAGTTCTAGCTCACTTTGCTGTGATTTTCGATCTCCTTGCTCAAAGCACCTGTCACAATATTGCTTGGGGAGATTGTTCCTTGGTATGTGACTCCTCCATTGGTCCAATTAGTTTTTGTTCTAGTGCTTTATTCATTGCAAATTTGTGTTGCATAGGTGACCATGTTCTTGAGCTTGCATGTCAAATTTATATGGTTCCAAATAGTTCTAATGCATGATATGGGCTCTAGACACTTGTAGGAGTAGTTGCTATCAATTTTGTTGAGGTTGGCTCACTTTTGTTTGAAGTTACTAAAAATTTCAGAATTTTTTCAGAGTAAAACAATATGCTTAGGAAGATGTTCCAAGGTGGTTCTTCAAGGAAGCAAGGCCCCAGGCTTGCAATGCGTGATGCTGATGAGGAGCCCCCAAGGGACGCTCCAGTGCGGCCCTGTGAATGGCCTTCAGAAAATTTTATGGATCGAGCGCGAATCAAAGAAGAATTTAACGCATATTTGCGTAATGCCGATCTGGTGGACTTTGAGGCAGACAAATGCCCACAGTATCATGATCTCACTAGTTCATTTGTGAGGAGGTTTGAGTTTTCATCTTCGCGTAATTCTCCTTCAGTCATGTTTGATCTTTATGATAAATCTTATACCATGGACTTAGAGGATTTTACTTTTGCTTGCAAACTTCCACAATGGGGTAGTACTGTTGATCCCCGTAAATCTGAATTTAGAGACTTTCTTGCTGGTATAACCGTAGGGGAATCTAGAGATATAACGCAAGCTACCATAGGGAGCATTCACTTTCCTGCTATACATTATTTTGCTCTCTTCATAGGTAGGTGCATAAATGCTAAAGATGAAGCATGTCACATGTGTGTCCCTGACCTTAGCATTCTCAGGAGTGCTGTGTTAGGAGACCAATCTTATCATATGGGAGCCATTGTAGCACGTAGGTTGCATCATAATAGATATAACGGAGATTTCTTTGGAGGAATTTATGCAACCCGCTTAGCTAATTTTCTTGAAGTGGACGTTCGTGAAGGTGATATGGAGTTGCCTCCTACTTATTTAGATTTTAATTCTATGGTCTCTCACCAGTTTGTCGAGAGGAATGAATCGCCTCTCTTATATCGACTAATCTTTAACAAACGACATGTTGTCCGTATTACTCTCCCTGCTCCTGCCTTCTTTGATTCTCAGACAAAAGGAAGATATACCATCACCAGAGAGGAGGCGGATGAGTACGAGCGGAGGGCGGAGGCAGCCCGACGCCACGCTGCAGCTTAGGAGGTGATAGCCGCTGCATCATAGTATGACCCCAGCTACACCTACGGGTACAGCCAGGCTATCCCTGGCAATAAACCAACTTAGGCCAAAGCCTAAGCTTGGGGGAGTACGTATTTCCCACCGACATTACATTTATGTTCACACACACTCATTGCTAGATGTCGGTGCTCATACTTTTTCATTGTATTATCCATGCTAGTTTATTTTGTTTTTCCTGCTTTCTTCTTGTGTGTTTGATAAACCTTAAGAAAAACCAAAAAATAGTAGTAGTTTACTTTTCTGCTGTAGTAGTAATAAGTAAAAAAGAAAACCCAAAAATATTTCCCGTTTTTCTTTTGCTTGTTGGGAGCTTTCCCGTGTAAATAGTTTTATTTCTTTTGTTTTCTTTGGGGGTCGGTAGGAGAAGACCATAATTAAATTGTTGAAGTGGCTCTTATTTGCATTATTGTTGATTTAACCAAGAGCCCATATTGCCGTGTCTTCTCCTGTTTATTGAATGCTCGCAGATTCCAGCTTAGTCCAATGCACGTGCACTCTTATTATTATTCACATCGTTCGGTCGTGCAAGTGAAAGGAAATGATGATGATATATGATGGACTGACTGAGATGAGAGAAGCTGGTATGAACTCGACCTCTCTTGTTTTTGTAAATATAATGAGTTCATCGTTCTTGATTCAGCTTGTTATGAATAAACATGTTTGCACTGACAATTAGAGATCATAGTTGCTTATGCCATGCTTGATTAGCTATGAGTTATGATGGTTTACCTTGCGTCCCAACATGCTATCGAAATGGTTATGATGTGGTATGATGGGGTGGTATCTTCCTTTGAATGATTTAAGTGACTTGACTTGGCACATGTTCACGCATGTAGTTGAAACAAAATCAACATAGCCTTCACGATATTTATGTTCATGATGGATTATATCCTACTCATGCTTGCATCCAATGTTTATTAATTTTAATGCATGTTCATGGCTGTTGTCGCTCTCTAGTTGGTCGCTTCCCAGTCTTTTGCTACCCTTCACTTGTACTAAGCGGGAATACTGCTTGTGCATCCAATCCCTTAAACCCCAAAGTTATTCCAGAAGAGTCCACCATACCTTCCTATATGCGGTATCTACCTGCCGTTCCAAGTAAATTTGTATGTGCCAAACTCTAAACCTTCAAATAAACATTCTGTTTTGTATGCTCGAATAGCTCATGTATCAACTACGGCTGCCCTTATCTTCCATGTTAGGCGGGTTATTCTCAAGAGGAGTGGACTCCGCTCCTCACTCACGAGAAAATGGCTGGTCACCGGGATGCCCAGTCCCATGCTTTATGCAAACTAAATCAAAATAATTGCAAACAAAACTCCCCCTGGGACATGATGTTAGTTGGAGGCACTCGTTGTTTCGAGCAAGCCATGGATTGATGCTTGTTGGTGGAGGGGGAGTATAAACTTTACCATTCTGTTTGGGAACCGCCTATAATGTGTGTGGCATGGATGATATCGCCATCTCTTAGTTGTTATTGTAAGTGCATCTAGTGCCCCTTAGTGATTTTGGTGTATTGAAGACTTATAGGTTAAGTATCTAATGTGTTTATGAGTGTACACAGGTCTATAAGTCTATGAGGAGTTTGATATTTACAGAGAAAGTCGACCCCTAAAAATGAAGTTCTTTGACTGAAGACTTTGATATACTGAAGACTTTCTGAAGACTTTGAAAGTGAAGAAATTGGTGTGACCTTGAAGACTTGGTATTCATTTGAGGAACATGAAGCGTGAAGACTTTTGTTTTCATAATTTCATGTTCTCTTTCTTGAGTCATAGGAAACACCGTACTGTTAAAGGGGGTCGAGGAAATACAAAGGAGAAAATTTCCATGTGATGCTCAACTCAAATCCTACACCTACCAATCTCTTCGAGTGAAGCCATTGGAAGTCTCATACAGTTCAGTCAAATTCTTTAGTGACAGAGACGCAGTTCTTCTGGTCACTGAGGACTTTGCTCTGACTGAGGAGTTAGGAATTCGCCAGTGTGAATTGCCTACACAGTGAGGAACATGATAGCCCTGAGGAATTTGTACCTCAAATTTCCGACCGTTGCTGTGCTGCGGGCCAGCTGTCCCAAAATATCTTGTCCACCTAACGGTCATATCATTGAAGGGCATTTATGTCTTATCATGTCGGGCTGCTCCCTAGGCTATAAATAGCCGCCCCCTACAACCACTAGCTGGTTGGCTGCTCCGCGTGAACTTGACACTTGTCATTTGAGAGCAACCCATCCTCCGAGGACTTTGAGCGAAAATCATCAAGTGAGGACAATCCAAATCCAAACCCAAACACCTACAAACCAAAGTGATTGAGCATCACTGAAGAGATTGATCCTGCGTGGATCCGACGCTTGTTACCTTTGAAGACTGTGCTTCTTCCAGACGGTTAGGCGTCATGGTCTAGAGCATCCAAGAGGAATTGTGGATTGCCGAGTGACCTAGTCTGTGAAGGTTTGGAAGTCACCTGAAGACTTACCACGAGTGATTGGGCGAGGACTGTGTGTCCTTAGCTCAAGGAGAATACGGTGAGGACTGTGTGTCTGGGACTAAGTGTCCTCGAGTTTAAATACTCAGCCGCTCCAACCAGATGTACAACTGAGACAACAGTTGGAACTGGTCTACCAAATCATTGTCTTCACCAAGCTTACTGGTTCTATTTCCTCAACACTTTCATTTCCTTATTACTGTGTTGTGTGTTTGTTCATATCTGTGCTTGAAGACTTTCACTGAAGACTTTCTCAAATTCCTCAATTCAATTTCTTCAGTCTATTTTGTCTTCATCTAGAGTTATCCTGTGTTTACGCTTTCTGTACTCTGTGTTTGTCTTCATTTCATCATGATGACCATGCATGTAATCTGCTATGTTTACGTCTGAGTACTTATTCCGCTGCTAGTAGTTCTTCGCTAAAGAATTTCCTCACTAGCAAATTCCTCAGTGAAGAATTTCATAAAAATCACCTATTCACCCCCCTCTAGTCGATATAACGCACTTTCAGTTACGTTGACAATGAAAGTATACCGCTCAAAATATTATTCATCTCTATTTCAAAACCGAGCTCTGGCACCTCTACAAATTCTTGCTTCCCTCTGCGAAGGGTCTATCTATTTACTTTAATGTTGAGTCATCACCCTCTTATTAAAAGCACTAGCTGGAGAGCATAGCTCTCATTTGCATTCATTATCTCTTTTACCATGAATTACAATGTCTAGTCAGTCCTTGATCTTTAAATGTGCTCTGCATTTATGTTTTGCGGTCTCAGAAAGGGCTAGCGAGATACCATCTTGTTATATCATATTATGATTGTTTTGAGAAAGTGTTGTCATCCGAGATTTATTATTATGGCTCGCTAGTTGATTATGCTATTGATATGAGTAAACATGAGACCTGAGAATTATTGCAAATGTGGTTAGTCATGATATTTGCTGAAAACTTGAATGATGGCTTGATATATTTACAAAAACAAGAGCAAACAGAGTTTTTAAAAGTTTTTCTTTATCACTTTCAGTTTGTCAACTGAATTGCTTGAGGACAAGCAAAGGTTTAAGCTTGGGGGAGTTGATACGTCTCCGTCGTATCTACTTTTTCAAACACTTTTGCCCTTGTTTTGGACTCTAACGTGCATGATTTGAATGGAACTAACCCGGACTGACGCTGTTTTCAGCAGAATTGCCATGATGTTGTTTTATGTGCAGAAAACAAAAGTTCTCGGAATGACCTGAAACTCCACGGAACGTCAAGTTAAAAATAATAAAAAATCCTTGCCAAAGATGAAGACAAGGGGGCCCACACCCTGTCCACGAGCGTGGGGGCGCCCCCCTAGGGTGCACCCCTACCTCAACTCCAACTCTACATATTTGCTTTCGGGGAGAAAAAAAATAAAGGAGAAGAAATCATCGTGTTTTACGATACGGAGCCGCCGCCAAGCCCTAAAACCTCTCGGGAGGGCTGATCTGGAGTCTGTTCGGGGCTCCAGAGAGGGGGATTCGTCGCCGTCGTCATCATCAACCATCCTCCATCACCAATTTCATGATGCTCACCGCCGTGCGTGAGTAATTCCATCGTAGGCTTGTTGGACGGTGATAGGTTGGATGAGATCTATCATGTAATCGAGTTAGTTTTGTTAGGGTTTGATCCCTAGTATCCACTATGTTCTGAGATTGATGTTGCTATGACTTTGATATGCTTAATGCTTGTCACTAGGGCCCGAGTGCCATGATTTTAGATCTGAACCTATTATGTTGTCATGAATATATGTGAGTTCTTGATCCTATCTTGCAAGTCTATAGTCACCTACTATGTGTTATGATCCGGCAACCCCGAAGTGACAATACTCGGGACCACTCCCGGTGATGACCATAGTTTGCGGAGTTCATGTATTCACTATGTGCTAATGCTTTGTTCCGGTTCTCTATTAAAAGGAGGCCTTAATATCCCTTACTTTCCATTAGGACCCCGCTGCCACGGGAGGGTAGGACAAAAGATGTCATGCAAGTTCTTTTCCATAAGCACGTATGACTATATTCGGAATACATGCCTACATTACATTGATGAATTGGAGCTAGTTCTGTGTCACCCTATGTTATGACTGTTACATGATGAACCGCATCCGGCATAATTATCCATCATCGATCCAATGCCTACGAGCTTTCCATATACTGGTTTACGCTTATTTACTTTCTCGTTGCTATTGTTACAATCACTACAAAACACAAAAAATATTACTTTTGCTTTCTTTACTTTTGTTACCGTTACCACCACTATCATATTACTTTGCTGCAGATATTAAGTTATCCAGGTGTGGCTGAATTGAAAACTCAGTTGCTAATACTTGAGAATATTCTTTGGCTCCCCTTGTGTCGAATCAATAAATTTGGGTTGAATACTCTACCCTCGAAAGCTGTTGCGATCCCCTATACTTGTGGGTTATCACTCCCTGCCTCGTGGCCTCCTCGCTTCTTTCTTGACGTCCATTCCAAGTCCCCTGGATCACGTTTGTTCCAAAAATAACTCTCCCCAAGGTATCATTCCGTTTGGATTCTTTTTGATATTCCTTTCCTGCTAAACACTGAAATAGGCAAAAAAACAACAATTTGCACCGGGCCTTCGGTTAATAGGTTAGTCCCAAAAATAATATAAAAGTGTATAATAAAGCCCATTAAACATCCAAAACAGATAATATAATAGCATGGAACAATAAAAAATTATAGATACGTTGGAGACGTATCAAGCATCCCCAAGCTTAATTCCTACTCGTCCTCGAGTAGGTAAATGATAAAAACAGAATTTTTGATGTGGAATGCTACCTAGCATAATTTTCTAAGTAATTCTCTTTATTGTGGCATGGATGTTCAGATCCAAGATATTCAAGATAAAAGTTAAATATTGACATAAAAATAATAATACTTCAAGCATACTAACTAAGCTATTATGTCTTCTCAAAAGAACATGGCCAAAGAAAGTTCATCCCTACAAAATCATATAGTTTGGTCATGCTCCATTTTCGTCACACAAGAATGCTCTCATCATGCACAACCCCGATGACAAGCCAAGCAATTGTTTCATACTTTAGTAATCTCAAACTTTTTTCAAGTTTCACGCAATACATGAGCATGAGCCATGGATATAGCACTATGGGTGGAATAGAATATAATGGTGGGGGTTATGTGTAGAAGACAAAGAAGGAGAAAGTCTCACATTGACACGGCTAATCAACAGGCTAGGGAGATGCCCATCAATTGATGTCAATGCAAGGAGTAGGGATTGCCATGCAATGGATGCACTAGAGCTATAAATGTATGAAAGCTCAACACAATAAACAAAGTGGATGTGCATCCAACTTGCTTGCTCACGAAGACCTAGGGCATTTGAGGAAGCCCATTGTTGGAATATACAAGCCAAGTTCTACAATGAAAAATTCCCACTAGTATATGAAAGTGATAAAACAAGAGACTCTCTATCATAAAGATCATGGTGCTACTTTGAAGCACAAGTGTGGAAAAAAAGGATAGTAGCATTGTCCCTTTTTATTTCTTTTTTGGGCCTTTTTTGGCCTTTCCCTTTTTTCCTCTTTTTTTATTTGGGACAATGCTCTATTAATGATGATCATCAAACTTCTATTTATTTACAATTCAATGATTACAACTCGATACTAGAACAAAATATGACTCTATATGAATGCCTCCGGCGGTGTACCGGGATGGGCAATGAATCAAGAGTGACATGTATGAAAAATTATGCATGGTGGTTTTGCCACAAATACTATGTCAACTACATGATCATGCAAGGCAATATGACAATGATGAAGCATGTCATAATAAATGAAACGGTGGAAAGTTGCATGGCAATATATCTTGGAATGGCTATGGAAATGCCATAATAGGTAGGCATGGTGGCTGTTTTGAGGAAGATATAAGGAGGTTTATGTGTGATAGAGCGTATCATATCACAGGGGTTGGATGCACCGGCGAAGTTTGTACCAACTCTCAAGGTGAGAAAGGGCAATGCACGGTACCGGAGAGGCTAGCAATGATGGAAGGGTGAGAGTGCGTATAATCCATGGACTCAACATTAGCCATAAAGAACTCACATACTTATTGCAAAAATCTACAAGTCATCAAAAACCAAGCACTACGTGCATGCTCCTAGGGGGATAGATTGGTAGGAAAAGACCATCGCTCGTCCCCAACCGCCACTCATAAGGAGGACAATCAAAGAAACACCTAATGCTTCAAATTTGTTACACAACGGTTACCATACGTGCATGCTATGGGACTTGCAAACTTCAACACAAGTATTTCTCAAATTCACAATTACTCAACTAGCACAACTTTAATATCACCATCTTCATATCTCAAAACAGTCATCAAGTATCAAACTTCTCATAGTATTCAATGCACTCTGTAGGAATTTTTTTATTATATCCATCTTGGATGCCTATCATATTAGGACTAATTTTATAGCCAAAGAAAATTACCTTGCTGTTCTAAAGGACTCTCAAAATAATATAAGTGAAGCATGAGAGATCAATAATTTCTATAAAATAAAACCACCACCGTGCTCTGAAAAGATATAAGTGAAGCACTAGAGCAAAATTTTCTAGCTCAGAAGATATAAGTGAAGCGCATAGAGTATTCTAATAAATTCCGATTCATGTGTGTCTCTCCCAAAAGGCGTGTACAGCAAGGATGATTGTGGTAAACTAAAAATCAAAGCTCAAATCATACAAGACACTCCAAGCAAAACACATATCATGTGGTGAATAAAAATATAACCTCAAGTAAAGTTACCGATGGACGAAGACGAAAGTGGGATGCCTTCAGGGGCATCCCCAAGCTTAGGCTTTTGGTTATCCTTGAATTTTACCTTGGGGTGCCTTGGGAATCCCAAAGCATAGGCTCTTGACACTCCTTATTCCATAATCCATCAAATCTTTACCCAAAACTTGAAAACTTCACAACACAAACCTCAACAGAAAATCTCATGAGCTCCGTTAGCGAAAGAAAACAAACCACCACTTCAAGGTACTGTAATGAACTCATTCTTTATTTATATTGGTGTTAAACCTACTGTATTACAACTTCTCTATTGTTTATACCCTCAGATACTAGCCATAGATTCATCAAAATAAGCAAACAACACACGAAAAACAGAATCTGTCAAAAATTGAACAGTCTGTAGTAATCTGTATCTAACATAAACTTCTGTAACTCAGAAAAATCTACCAAAATAGGAAGACCTAGATAATTTTTTATTTCTCTACTGCAATTGGAATCAGTATTTTATCACATTCTGGTGATTTTTAACAATTGTTTTCGTGAGCAGAAAGTTTCTGACTTTTTCAGCAAGATCAAACAACTATCACCCAAGAAGATCCTATTGGTTCTACTTGGCACAAACACTAACTAAAACATGAAAACACATATAAACAGAGGCTAGATGAATTATTTATTAATAAACAGAACCAAAAATCAAGAAACAAAAATAAAATTGGGTTGCCTCCCAACAAGCGCTATCATTTAACGCCCCTAGCTAGGCATAAAGGCAAGAATAGATCTAGGTATTATCATCTTTGGTATGCAATCCATAAGTGGTTCTCATAATAGATTCCTAAGGTAATTTAATTTTCTTCCTAGGAAAGTGTTCCATGCCTTTCCTTAACGGAAATTGGAATCTAATATTTCCTTCTTTCATATCAATAATTGCACCAATCGTTCTAAGGAAAGGTCTGCCAAGAATAATAGGACATGTAGGATTGCAATCTATATCAAGAGAAATGAAATCTACGGGCACATAATTCCTATTTGCAACAATAAGAACATCATTATTTCTTCCCATAGGTTTCTTAATGGTGGAATCCGCAAGATGCAAATTTAAAGAACAATCATCAGATTCACGGAAACCTAACACATCACACAAAGTTTTTGGAATCATGGAAACACTAGCACCCAAATCACACAAAGCATAGCATTCATGATCTTTAATTTTAATTTTAATAGTGGGTTCCCACTCATCATAAAGTTTTTTAGGGATAGAAACTTCCAATTCAAGCCTTTCTTCATAAGATTGCATTAGAGCATCAACGATATGTTTGGTAAAAGCTTTATTTTGACTATAAGCATGAGGAGAATTTAACACGGATTGCAAAAAGGAAATGCAATCTATCAAAGAACAATTATCATAATTAAATTCCTTTAAATCCAAAATAGTGGGTTCATTGCTATGTAAAGTTTTGACCTCTTCAATCCCACTTTTACCAATTTTTGCATCAAGATCTAAGAACTCCGAATCATTGGGACGCCTTTTAGCTAAAGTTGACTCATCTCCAGTCCCATCATTATCAAGATTCATATTGCAAAACAAAGATTTAATAGGAGACACATCAATCGCTTTTAGATCTTCATCCCTATTACCTTCTAGATCTTCCATTTTGTCAGCCAACTGATTGAGTAAGGTGGTCTGCTTATCCAAAATTTGGGCTATTAACTTTTCAAGATGAGCAAACTGATATTTCAAACCATAAAATTCCTTAGACATATCATCAAGCTCTTTATTCATGTACTCCATAAAGCATTTTTGTTCTTTAAGCTCGTTTCTAAAGAAATTATTATGCTCAAATTGCAAAGTCATAAAGCTTCTGACATTGTTTTCAATTCTTTCAACCTTTTAAGGTAAGGATCAACGTTTTTAGGCAGGGCCATAAAGGCAAACCGGCAACAAGAAGCAAGCGAAAAGAGACGAACGTAAAAAAGGGCAAATAAAACGGCAAGGGTGAAGTGGGGGAGAGGAAAATGAGAGGCAAATGGCAAATAATGTAATGCGAGGGATAAGAGTTGTGATGGGTACTTGGTATGTCTTGACTTGACTTGAATTGGCGTAGATCTCCCTGGCAACGGCGCCAGAAATGGCTCGTTGATGGGAGATCTAATCTTGACTTGACTTGGTGTAAGCCTCCCCGGCAATGGTGCTAGAAATCCTTCTTGCTACCTCTTGAGCACTGCGTTGGTTTCCCTTGAAGAGGAAAGGGTGATGTAGCAAAGTAGCGTAATTATTTCCCTCCGTTTTTGAGAACCAAGGTATCAATCCAGTAGGAGACTACACACAAGTCCACTCATACCTACACAAACAAATAAGAACCTTGCAACCAACATGATAAAGGGGTGGTCAATCCCTTCACGACCACTTGCAAAAGTGAGATCTGATAAAGATAATAAGATAAATATTTCTGGTGTTTTTATGATATAGATTGGGAAGTGAAGATTGCAAAGTAAAGTAGATTGGAAACCTATATGATGGAAGATAGACCAGGGGGCCATAGGTTTCACTAGTGGCTTCTCTCAAGATAACATAAGTATTACGGTGGGTGAACAAATTACCGTCGAGCAATTGATAGAAAAATGCATAATTATGACAATATCTAGGCATGATCATGTATATAGGCATCACGTCCGCGACAAGTAGACCGAAATGGTTCTGCATCTACTACTATAACTCCACACATCGACCGCTATCCAGCATGCATCTAGAGTATTAAGTTCATAAGAACAGAGTAACGCATTAGGCAAGATGACATGATGTAGAGGGATAAACTCAAGAAATATGATATAAACCCCATATTTTTAACCTCGATGGCAACAATATAATATGTGCCTTGCTGCCCCTGCTCTCACTGGGAAAGGACACCGCAAGATTGGACCCAAAGCTAAGCACTTCTCCCATTGGAAGAAAGATCAATCTAGTAGGCCAAACCAAACCGATAATTCGAAGAGACTTGAAAAGATAACCAATCATACATAAAACAATTCAGAGGATATTCAAACATTGTTCATAGATAATCTTGATCATAAACCCACAATTCATCGGATCTCGACAAACACACCGCAAAAAGAATTACATCGAATAGATATCCAAGAAGATCGAGGAGAACTTTGTATTGAGATCCAAAGAGAGAGAAGAAGCCATCTAGCTAATAACTATGGACCCGAAGGTCTGTGGTAAACTACTCACACATCATCGAAGAGGCTGTGGTGTTTATGTAGAAGCCCTTTGTGATCGATTCCCGCTCCGGCGGAGCGCCGAAAGAGGCCCAAGATGGGAACTCACGGGTACAGAAGGTTGCAGCGGTGGAAATAGGGTTTCGTGGTGCTCCTGGATGTTTTCGGGGTATATGGGTATATATGTTGGGGAACGTAGTAATTTCAAAAAAAATTCCTATGCACACGCAAAATCATGGTGATGCATAGCAACGAGAGGGGAGAGTGTTGCCCACGTACCCTCGTAGACCGAAAGCGGAAGCGTTAGCACAACGCGGTTGATGTAGTCGTACATCTTCACGATCTGACCGATCAAGTACCGAACGCACGACACCTCCGAGTTCAGCACACGTTCAGCCCGATGACGTCCCTCGAACTCCGATCCAGCCAAGTGTTGAGGCAGAGTTTCGTCAGCACGACGGCATGGTGACGATGTTGATGTTCTACCAATGTAGGGCTTCGCCTAAGCACTGCTACGATATTATCGAGGTGGATTATGGTGGAGGGGGGCACCGCACATGGCTAAGAGATTAATGATCAATTGTTGTGTCTATGGGGTGCCCCCTGCCCCCGTATATAAAGGAGCAAGGGGGGTGCGGCCAGCCAGGGGAGAGGCGCGCCGAGAGGAGTCCTACTCCTACCGGGAGTAGGACTGCCCCCCTGACGGTGTCCTGGACTAGGGGGTGCTCACCACGTCATCTCCCGATCTGTTAGATTGGGCCGAGGACCCCCATGGCCGTATACTCATGGGCCAGTTCGGATAGCTGCCGCATACAAGGAAGATGCCACAAGACTTGGCGATCAAGACAAGGACTCCTCCCCACCGGCGTATTCGGCCAGGACTCTTGTCATCCTAGGCCTCTGGTGCATTATATAAACCGAGGCCAGGCTAGTCGATAGATATATAGACAACAATCATACCATAGGCTAGCTTCTAGGGTTTAGCCTCTACGATCTCGTGGTAGATCAACTCTTGTAATACTCATATCATCAAGATCAATCAAGCAGGAAGTAGGGTATTACCTCCATCGAGAGGGCTCGAACCTGGGTAAACATCGTGTCCCTCGTCTCCTGTTACCATCGATCCTAGACGCATAGTTCGAGACCCCCTACCCGAGATCTGCCAGTTTTGACACCGACATTGGTGCTTTCATTGAGAGTTCCACTGTGTGATCGGCAAAAGGATCAATGGCTCGACTGCAGATCAACTGTGATGTCGGCTTCTTCGTCACCGGCTCGGCTGGTCACCTTGGCTGGACCGAGGACTGCGCCCTACCTCCGATCATCATGTTCAGGTCAGGGCCTTCATCAACATCAACTCCGATCTCTATCAAGATCATGGAGGAATCATCCAGGGAGCCCAGGGGCTCAACGTCAACATTGCCCTTGGGCGACCATGCTGTTTTTTTAGACAACGAACTTGTATCCGCCGCCACCGCCTCCTCAAGTGCCGTTTTAATGATTTCTTCGCTGGAATTGTGCGGAATTGAGTCTACAACAACCCTGGAAAATTTCGTCGAGTTTCGATGGAGGAATCTCTGGCAATCCGCGATATACCGGAGCCCTGTCAAATCTGGACGGGAATCTAGACGAGTTTAGGGCGTGGTGTCAAGCTTCTAGCTCGGACGTCCTTTGGAAGATCCAACCGTTGATCGGCTGCGGAATTACTATATCTACTCGATCCGACCGTCCAAACTTCGGGAACCTTCCGATTAGTGCATCACTTTTTGTATCTGTTTTCTGCGCGAAAACGAATCCGACCCGACTTCGTCTTTTTTATGAACGGGATTTCGGACATCCTTCTCGAAGGAAGTTTTGTATGGGGTATTGTGTTTTGTTCGCAAACACATCCCACTAACTTTAGAATATTTTGAACATGATCTTCACCATCATGCTGGTGTCAAACCAGTCCGGCAATATTGCTCCAAGGCTGCCAACCTGACACATCATCGCTTTGCTGAGTCGAGCTCAACTTCTTCGGATCATCATCTCGGCAAGCCGAACAAGAGTTCGGCATCGCGAAGGATAAATCATCACCAACATCGCCGCCCCACAGATTACACGGAGCGGGCACACCGGTATTGCCGCACGGTCACTTCATCAAGCCAGCATTGACCACGTCACGACCTGCATCGGCAAGGCCGCACTGTTGCTCCTTCAAGCCGGTGTCCATCACGCCGACCTACTTCGACTCATTGGCTGACATCGAGGCTTCGACATCTCGGCTGGACCGGGGCTTCGCCATCTCTTCATCTACCTACTCCGGAGACTTTGACATTATGAGCCGACCAGCTCCGTCACGTTAGCTAGGCCAAGGGCTTTGCCTCGGCGAGCCAACCTTTGCCAGCATCGTCCTGCCATCGCTTAATCGCCCATTAGGCAATGGGTGTGGAACGAGTCCCAATTTTGGGAATCACCTTTCTTCAGATTGCTACAACAAATAAACCAGGTGCTATGAATCCTACTATTTTTTGCTTGTTTGGGTTCATTTTTCCCAAGGAATTATTACTCTGGTTTGTCTATCATCTGTACACATGTCTATCAAATGATGACCGCATTAACGACGGTCGCGTGGTAGTTCGGTCAGTTTCCGTACATAGTCCGGCGAACGTCGCATCCGAAACTTGGACCGACCTGTGAATTCAGGCTTCGCCACGCCTTTACCGCATCACGCCGACGCCCATGCATCGACATTGACTTCGGCGCGAGGCCATATTTCTTTTACTCACCTTGCATAAATTATTTATTATGCAACATTTTTTTAATTATTATTATTACTATTATCTCCGGTTTGCACTATTTTTTGTGTACAAGAAAATGATCCGGGGACTTCGGCGTCACTCTGCTGGTCTGCATTGACCGTGCTATGTCACCACTTCCGGGTGCCGAGCTCTCCGCTCTGCCACCTCGGGACCGGCTTGGGGGATAGAACCTTGTCCCGCATCAAGCTCGGACCGCGTCATCAATGCCGAACACATTAACCAGCTAAGTCGCTTTCATGCTCAAAGTTTTAATTTTTAACTTGTGTTCGGTTCGACCAAGCATTATAATTTTTTGGAAAAAAGTTGCTTGTAAAAAATCTCCTTGTCAAAACTTTGTTTGTGACACACAAATTCAAATACCCCGTTTACTTGGGGGCTTCCTTTATGAAGCTTTTCCTCTTGCATATGATTATACTTGTACGGCTTCGTTCCTTGTTCGTGTATTACGCCACAATATGCACCATATTGACTTAAGCGATTTGCAAGCTGGGTTGCCTCGCTCCTGTGTTTACCCCTACGTTCCCGTTTGTTCGGCTAGGGAGTAAAGGGAGCACCTCTGCGATTGTCACGATCGGGTCATTCGAGCCGGACCTCGGAATGGGTGAAGCCGAAAGCTAGCGCTCTTATTGTTTTCAATTATGGTTGGCACACAAGGGAACTCGTGAGTACAAAAAATATATTGCACAAGTCTCATAGTAACAATGAGCACCGAAGAAAGGTATCGGTGGGGGTACTATTTTCTTCGAGGATGCTTCTTACACTTCGTCAGTAATATAGCATAAGTTCCCCGAGCGCGCTTTGTCTGTTACAGCCTTATGGCCTGATTGCCTAGTTATTGGAAACACCATCGATATTCTCAACAGGTGGAGTACATAACACTCTTCGGCCCTTGACCGAAGAGGGAGAAGCCGATGGTCGGTTAAGACGCGTATAAAGTTCGGGTGAACACAGATATGATATAGGTACTTTGGTACATATAATCATTATACATAAAATTCTTTTATCCAAGTCACTTGGGGGTTCTTAAATTTATATGAGCCATTTTATAATAAGTGTTCTTCTTCTTAGTCGTTGCAAAGTTTTTTATCATTATTTATCACTCCTTTTTTCGACACGAGTGTGTGGTCACTAGCCGGGGAGCCTAGTTTCTCTCTCAAAGCCGCTAGAGTTTAGTTTGCTAAACTGGCCTAATGAGAAGTACTCCGCCTTCGGGATAGGAGGTTGAAGCCGTAGGCTGACCCGCTTGAGGTCTTGAGATAAGATGTGTCATGATAAAGCACGACAGAAGCACCTTTTTTTTCTAAGACCAATTTTCGATTTGGCACCGACCACTTGATCTTGTTCGGACGTCACGTATTTACTGACTTTTTTGGTTTTCCAAGCCTATGGCACTTTTTAAACTATTTGTGTGTTTCCAGCATTAGTCTCGTAGTGCAATGCCTGACACCTTTAGAGATTCGGCAAAAAAACTCTCGGATATTGCCATATATGCATCGGTTTCGAATTGTGTCTTCGGTCAATAGTTGGGTTGCCCGGCTCCTGTGCTTGCCTCCTATGTTCTGCTTTGTTCGGCCAGGTGTGCAAAGGGAGAACCACTGCGATTGTGCTTCCAGCTCGCATGGTTAAGCACCTCAGTGGAGAAAGCCGAAAACTAACTGTCACAATAGGCGTAAACCGGTCAGCGATCCGATGACTATGTTAAATGACGGGTCGTTCATAACATTGACCGAAGTGTTTACGGCTTGATCTCGGCTGTCGCCGAACACTAACCGGGGGCTCATAGCTAGCTTCCCCAGTATAAAGCTCCTATGACTAAGCGAAAGTTATAAAGCCCGCATATCTGATTGCCTTGTTTCCGCTAACACAACCGCCTTCGGGTACCGAGACATCGGCTAAGGGTTGTTTTGTTAGTGCGGAAACACCCTGTGTAGTATCTACCAAGGGGTAGAAGCCGATGATGGGCTACTTTCAACTGATAAACGGTCGCAATGGAGTCAAAATAATGATGTAAAGTACTTGGATACATAAAATGATTACACATAATACGTGATTTTACTCTGGATATCGATCCTTAATTCGGCCACCCGTGCCCACATTAAGGCTCGGGGGCTACTGGGCTTTGCGCTCATTATTTACAAATATTAAGGGGCACATCGACCCCCTGATCTGGTGTTGCCACCCGACCAGTGTCTCGGGGGCTACTGCATTGCCTATTTCAATGCAGAAAATTCCAACTGCCAAGTGTTCGGCTTGACCGAACTATGGGCAAACGTGTCTTCAGATAACAATAGGTACCATTTGGACCTATCCGGCATCAAATTAAATATATTACGGCAACTTTTCAAGACCCTCTCTCAAGGGCCCGTTCACCGATCACTATTATCCCTAATATATTACACTGCGTTTGTATTCCTATGTATGCTGCCGAGCTAGGAGTTGATCCTCAGGCCGATTTCGCGCATCGACCTGAGTCTCAAGGGCTACTAGGATCAGCAGTTTTATGTTTTCCTTCACGTGCATCTCGGATTTTAGACTGATACACACCTTGAGGGCTACTGGATATACATCGGTAGAGAATAAACTGCACCAGTTAAAAATATTCACAAAAAATCAGCACGCGGTCGGGGTGGTGATCCACCTTGGAAGCAGTCCGGCATAAAGCTTGGGCGCTAGCGGCTAGCTCCATAGAGGGCATTTCCGGCATTAAGCTCGGCTAAACTCCTTCAACTTTTTTGGATCAAGATGATCTATGACTTCTTGGATATAGTCCGGCGTTGGAGCTTGGACACAGTCCGACGTTGGAGCTCGGATACATTTCGGCGTTGGAGCTCGGAAGCAGTCCGGCATTGGTGCTCGGCTGCAAAAGATACCTCGAATGCAATCCGGCGTTAGAGCTCGGACGCAAGAGGACACTGCCTCCCGGGAACAACTTCAAACCCGAGGAGTGGCATAAAAATAACAAGGCATTGATAAAGGCCGGGAACTTAAAGGGGCTCCTCGGATACCCAACGTGTAAACTCTTCGGATTCACTTTGGCGATCCTCAAGATCGAAGATGGAAAGATTTGTTGAACCAGTTTTCAAGACCGACGACCGAAGATCAAGAACAGTTCGGAAGAATCGAGGAGCGTACCTAACTTGAAGACCGGTTCAGGGGGCTACTGACGGTGTCCTGGACTAGGGGGTACTCACCACGTCATCTCCCAATCTGTTAGATTGGGCCGAGGACCCCCATGGCCGTATACTCATGGGCCAGTTTGGACAGTTGCCGCATACAAGGAAGATTCCACAAGACTTGCCGATCAAGACAAGGACTCCTCCCCACCAGCGTATTCGGCTAGGACTCTTGTTATCCTAGGCCTCTGGTGCATTATATAAACCGAGGCCCGGTTATTCAATAGATATATACACAACAATCATACCATAGGCTAGCTTCTAGGGTTTAGCCTCTACGATCTCGTGGTAGATCAACTCTTGTAATACTCATATCATCAAGATCAATCAAGCAGGAAGTAGGGTATTACCTCCATCGAGAGGGCCCGAACCTGGGTAAACAGCGTGTCCCCCGTCTCCTGTTACCATCGATCCTAGACACACAGTTCGGGACCCCCTACCCGAGATCCGCCGGTTTCGACACCGACACCCCCCTTTTCCTTGTTGGACTAGGAGAGAGAGGGGAAAGAGGTGGAGGAGAAGAAGGAAGGGGGAGCGCCACCCCCCTCTCATTGTCCTATTCGGACTAGGGGGGAGGGGGCGTGGCCCTTTCCCTGGCCGCCTCCTCTCTCTTCCACCAAGGCCCACTAAGGCCCATTAAGTCCCTAGGGGGTTCCGGTAACCTCCCAGTACTCCGGTAAAATCCCGATTTCACCCGGAACACTTTCGATATCCAAACATAGGATTCCAATATATCAATCTTCATGTCTTGACCATTTCGAGACTCCTCGTCATGTCCGTGATAACATCCGGGACTCCAAACAACCTTCGGTACATCAAAACATATGAACTCATAATTTAACTATCATCGTAACGTTAAGCATGCGGACCCTACGGGTTCGAGAACTATGTAGACATGACCGAGACACGTCTCCGATCAATAACCAACAGCGGAACCTGGATGCTCATATTGGCTCCCACATATTCTACAAAGATATTTATCGGTCAGACCGCATAACAACATACGTTGTTCCCTTTGTCATCGATATGTTACTTGCCCGAGATTCGATCGTCGGTATCTCAATACCTAGTTCAATCTCGTTACCGGCAAGTCCCTTTACTCGTTCTGTAATACATCATGCCGCAACTAACTCATTAGTTGCAATGCTTGCAAGGCTTAAGTGATGTGCATTACCGAGAGGGCCCAGAGATACCTCTCCGACAGTCGGAGTGACAAATCCTAATCTCAAAATATGCCAACCCAACAAGTACCTTCGGAGACACCTGTAGAGCACCATTATAATCACCCAGTTACGTTGTGATGTTTGGTAGCACACAAAGTGTTCCTCCGATAAACGGGAGTTGCATAATCTCATAGTCATAGGAACATGTATAAGTCATGAAGAAAGCAAAGCAACATACTAAACGATCGTGTGCTAAGCTAACGGAATGGGTCATGTCAATCACATAATTCTCCTAATGATGTGATCCCGTTAATCAAATGACAACTCATGTCTATGGTTAGGAAACATAACCATCTTTGATCAACGAGCTAGTCTAGTAGAGGCATACTAGTGACACTTTGTTTGTCTATGTATTCACACATGTATTATGTTTCTGGTTAATACAATTCTAGCATGAATAATAAACATTTATCATGATATAAGGAAATAAATAATAACTTTATTATTGCCTCTAGGGCATATTTCCTTCAGTCTCCCACTTGCACTAGAGTCAATAATCTAGATTACAAAGTAGTGATTCTAACACCCATGGAGCCTTGGTGCTGATCATGTTTTGCTCGTGGAAGAGGCTTAGTCAATGGTTCTGCAACATTCAGATCCGTATGTATCTTGCAAATTTCTATGTCTCCCACCTGGACTAGATCCTGGATGAAATTGAAGCGTCTCTTGATGTGCTTGGTTCTCTTGTGAAATCTGGATTCCTTCGCCAAGGCTATTGCTCCAGTATTGTCACAAAAGATTTTCATTGGACCCGATGCACTAGGTATGTCACCTAGATCGGATATGAACTCCTTCATCCAGACTCCTTCATTTGCTGCTTCCGAAGCAGCTATGTGCTCCGCTTCACATGTAGATCCCCCCACGACACTTTGTTTAGAACTGCACCAACTGACAACTCCACCGTTCAATGTAAACACGTATCCGGTATGCGATTTAGAATCGTCCGGATTAGTGTCAAAGCTTGCATCAACGTAACCATTTATGATGAGCTCTTTGTCACCTCCATAAACGAGAAACATATCCTTAGTCCTTTTCAGGTACTTCAGGATGTTCTTGACCGTTGTCTAGTGATCCACTCCTGGATTACTTTGGTACCTCCCTGCTAGACTTATAGTAAGGCACACATCAGGTCTGGTACACAGCATCGCATACATGATAGAGCCTATGGCTGAAGCATAGGGAACATCTTTCATTTTCTCTCTATCTTCTAGAGTGGTCGGGCATTGAGTCTTACTCAACTTCACACCTTGTAACACAGGCAAGAACCCTTTCTTTGCTTGATCCATTTTGAACTTCTTCAAAACTTTGTCAAGGTATGTGCTTTGTGAAAGTCCAATTAAGCGTCTTGATCTATCTCTATAGATCTTAATGCCCAATATGTAAGCAGCTTCACCGAGGTCTTTCATTGAAAAACTCTTATTCAAGTATCCCTTTATGCTATCCAGAAATTCTATATCATTTCCAGTCAGTAATATGTCATCCGCATATAATATCAGAAATGCTACAGAGCTCCCACTCACTTTCTTGTAAATACAGGCTTCTCCAAAAGTCTGTACAAAACCAAATGCTTTGATCACACTATCAAAGCATTTATTCCAACTCCGAGAGGCTTGCACCAGTCCATAAATGGATCGCTGGAGCTTGCACACTTTGTTAGCTCCCTTTGGATCGAGAAAACCTTCCGGTTGCATCATATACAACTCTTCTTCCAGAAATCTATTCAGGAATGCAGTTTTGACATCCATTTGCCAAAATTCATAATCATAAAATGCGGCAATTGCTAACATGATTCGGACAGACTTAAGCATCACTACGTGTGAGAAGGTATCATCGTAGTCAATCCCTTGAACTTGTCGAAAACCTTTCGCAACAAGTCGAGCTTTGTAGACAGTAACATTACCGTCGGCGTCAGTCTTCTTCTTGAAGATCCATTTATTCTCAATTGCTTGCCAATCATCGGGCAAGTCAACCAAAGTCCACACTTTGTTCTCATACATGGATCCCATCTCAGATTTCATGGCCACAAGCCATTTTGCGGAATCTGGGATCACATCGCTTCTTCATAGTTCCTAGGTTCATCATGATCTAGTAGCATGACTTCCAAAACAGGGTTACCGTACCACTCTGGTGCGGATGTTACTCTGGTTGATCTACGAGGTTCAGTAGCAACTTGATTTGAAGTTCCATGATCATCATCATTAACTTCCTCACTTATTGGTTTAGGCGTCACTGAAACCGATTTCTGTGATGAACTACTTTCCAATAGAGGAGTAGGTATAGTTACCTCATCAAGTTCTACTTTACTCCCACTCACTTCTTTTGAGAGAAACTCCTTCTCTAGAAAGGATCCATTCTTAGCAAGGAATGTCTTGCCTTCGGATCTGTGAAAGAAGGTGTACCCAACAGTCTCCTTTGGGTATCCTATGAAGACACATTTCTCCGATTTGGGTTCGAGCTTATCGGGTTGAAGCCTTTTCACATAAGCTTCATAGCCCCAAACTTTCAGAAATGACAACTTTCGTTTCTTGCCAAACCACAGTTCATAAGGCGTCATCTCAATGGATTTTGATGGTGACCTATTTAACGTGATGAAAGGATCGAGAAGAGGTGTCTAGAGGGGGGTGATTAGACACTAAGTGCCAAAAGTTGCAGTTTTTTAAAATTCTTAAGTTCAAGTGGAGTTTAAGCACAAGTTTAACAAACACAATACATATCAAGCAAGCATGCAATGAGTATATGAGCAGCGGAAAGTAAAGCATGCAACTTGCAAGAATGTAAACGCAATTGGAGACACAGATGTTTTTGTCGTGGTTCCGATAGGTGGTGCTATCGTACATCCACATTGATGGAGACTTCAACCCACGGAGGGTAACGGTTGCACGAGTCCACGGAGGGCTCCACCCACGAAGGTTCCACGAAGAAGCAACCTTGTCTATTCCATCATGGCCGTCTCCCATGAAGGACTTGCCTCACTAGCGGTAGATCTTCACAAAGTAGGCGATCTCCTTGCCCATACAAACTCCTTGGTTCAACTCCACAATCTTGTCGGAGGCTCCCAAGTGACACCTAGCCAATCTAGGAGACACCACTCTCCAAGAAGTAAAAAATGGTGTGTTGATGATGAAGTCCTTGCTCTTGTGCTTCAAATGATAGTCTCCCCAACACTCAACTCTCTCTCACAGGATTTGGATTTGGTGGAAAGAAGATTTGAGTGGAAAGCAACTTGGGAAAGGCTAGAGATCAAGATTCATATGGTAGGAATGGAATATCTTGACCTCAACACAAGTGTAGGTGGTTCTCTCTCAGAACATGTGTATTGGAAGTGTAGATGTGTTCTGATGGCTTTCTCCACGAATGAAGAGTGGGTGGAGGGGCATATATATAGCCTTCACACAAAATCTAACCGTTACACACAATTTGCCAAACTCGGTGGGACCGAACGGTTAAACTCAGTCAGACCGATTCAGCAAACCTAGTGACCATTAGAATTTTGGTGAGACTGAGATGCAACTCGGTAGGACCGATATGGTTAGGGTTCGGGCATAACGTAATCTCAGTGTGACCGATTACACGAACTTGGTGGGACCGAATTTGGTAATAAGCTAACCAGAGAGTTGGTCAGGCAAACTCGGTGAGACCGATTACACAAACTCGAAGGGACCAATTTTGGTAATAAGCTAACTAGAGGGTTTGCATTGTAATCTCGGTAGTACCGATTGCTCAAACTCGGTGAGACCGACTTTGGTAATGGACACACACAGTGAGATTACAATCCCATCTCGGTGAGACCGATATCCATATCGGTGAAACTGATTTGCTAGGGTTTGTGGCAGTGGCTATGACATTTGAAACTCGGTGGCTCCGGATAGAAAGAATCGGTGGGGCCGAGTTTGACTTTTGGTTTAGGTCATATGTGGATGTGGGAAGGTAGTTGAGGGTTTTGGAGCATATCACTAAGCACTTTGAGAAAGCAAGCCATTAAGCAACACCTCATCCTCTCTTGATAGTATTGGCTTTTCCTATGGACTCAATGTGATCTTAGATCACTAAAATAGAAAATGTAGAGTCTTGATCTTGCAGCTTGAGCCAATCCTTTGTCATTAGCATCTTGAAGGGGTTCCACATCCTCTAGTCCATGCCACTCCATTGTTGAACTTATTTGAAACATACTAGGTAGTTAGTCCAACAAGAGATATGTTGACATTAATTACCAAAACCACCCAGGGAGCATTTGTGCTTTCACGTGAATGCGACCGTCTCTAAAGCATAACCCCAAAACGATAGCGGTAAATCAGTAAGAGACATCATAGATCGCACCATATCTAGTAAAGTACGATTACGACGTTCGGACACACCATTACATTGTGGTGTTCTGGGTGGCGTGAGTTGCGAAACTATTCCGCATTGTTTTAAATGTATACCAAACTCGTAACTCAAATATTCTCATCCACGATCAGATCATAGAAACTTTATTTTCTTGTTACGATGATTTTCAACTTCACTCTGAAATTCTTTGAACTTTTCAAATGTTTCAGACTTATGTTTCATTAAGTAGATATACGCATATCTGCTTAAATCATTTGTGAAGGTGAGAAAATAACGATATCCGCCACGAGCCTCAACATTCATCGGACCACATACATCTGTATGTATGATTTCCAACAAATCTGTTGCTCTCTCCATAGTACCGGAGAACGGCGTTTTAGTCATCTTGCCCATGAGGCACGGTTTGCAAGTACCAAGTGATTCATAATCAAGTGGTTCCAAAAGTCCATCAATATGGAGTTTCTTCATGCGCTTTACACCGATATGACCTAAATGGCAGTGCCACAAATAAGTTGCACTATCATTATCAACTCTGCATCTTTTGGCTTCAACATTATGAATATGTGTATCACTACTATCGAGATTCATCAAAAATAGACCACTCTTCAAGTGTGCATGACCATAAAATATATTACTCATATAAATAGAACAACCATTATTCTCTGATTTAAATGAATAATCGTCTCGCATCAAACAAGATCCAGATATAATGTTCATGCTCAACACTGGCACCAAATAACAATTAATTAGGTCTAATACTAATCCCGAAGGTAGATGTAGAGGTAGCGTGCCGACCACGATCACATCGACTTTGGAACCATTTCCCACGCGCATCGTTACCTCGTCCTTTGCCAGTGTTCGCTTAATCCGTAGTCCCTGTTTCGAGTTGCAAATATTAGCAACAGAACCAATATCAAATACCCAGGTGCTACTGCGAGCTCTAGTAAGGTACACATCAATAACATGTATATCACATATACCTTTGTTCACCTTGCCATCCTTCTTATCCGCCAAATACTTGGGGCAGTTCTGCTTCCAGTGACCAGTCTGCTTGCAGTAGAAGCACTCAGTTTCAGACTTAGGTCCAGACTTGGGTTTCTTCTCCTGAGCAGCAACTTGCTTGCTGTTCTTCTTGAAGTTCCCCTTCTTCTTCCCTTTGCCCTTTTTCTTGAAACTAGTGGTCTTGTTGACCATCAACACTTGATGCTCCTTCTTGATTTCTACCTCCGCAGCCTTTAGCATTGCGAAGAGCTCGGGAATTGTCTTATCCACCCCTTGCATATTATAGTTCATCATGAAGCTCTTGTAGCTTGGTGGTAGTGATTGGAGAATTCTGTCAATGATGCTATCATCCAGAAGATTAACTCCCAGTTGAATCAAGTGATTGCAGTACCCAGACATCTTGAGTATATGCTCCCTGACAGAACTATTCTCCTCCATCTTGTAGCTATAGAACTTATTGGAGACTTCATATCTCTCAATCCGGGCATTCTTTTGAAATATTAACTTCAACTCCTGGAACATCTCATATGATCCATGACGTTCAAAACGTCGTTGAAGTCCCGGTTCTAAGCCATAAAGCATGGCACACTGAACTATCGAGTAGTCATTAACACACGACTGCCAGGCATTCACAATATCTGTAGTTGCTGGCGCAGGTGGTACACCAAGCGGTGCTTCCAGGACATAACTCTTCTGTGCAGCAATGAGGATAATCCTCAAGTTACGGACCCAGTCCGTGTAATTGCTACCATCATCTTTCAACTTTGCTTTCTCAAGGAACGCATTAAAATTCAACGAAACAACAACACGGGCCATTTATCTAAAATCAAACATAGACAAGCAAGATACTATCAGGTACTAAGTTCATGATAAATTTAAGTTCAATTAATCATATTACTTAAGAACTCCCACTTAGAAAGACATCCCTCTAATCTTCTAAGTGATCACGCGATCCAAATCAACTAAACCATAACCGATCATCACGTGAAATGGAGTAGCTTTCAATGGTGAACAGCACTATGTTGATCATATCTACTATATGATTCACGCTCGACCTTTCGGTCTCAGTGTTCCGAGGACATATCTGCATATGCTAGGCTCGTCAAGTTTAACCCAAGTATTCTGCGTGTGCAAAACTGGCTTGCACCCGTTGTACATGGACGTAGAGCTTATCACACCCGATCATCACGTGGTGTCTGGGCACGACGAACTTTGGCAATGGTGCATACTCAGGGAGAACACTTTTATCTTGAAATTTAGTGAGAGATCATCTTATAATGCTACCATCAATCAAAGCAAGATAAGATGCATAAAAGATAAACATCACATGCAATCAATATAAGTGATATTATATGGCCATCATCATCTTGTGCTTGTGATCTCCATCTCCGAAGCACCTCCATGATTGCCATCATCACCGGCGCGACACCTTGATCTCCATCGTAGCATCGTTGTCGTCTCGCCAATCTTATGCTTCTACGAGTATCGCTACCGCTTAGTGATAAAGTAAAGCATTACAGGGCGATTGCATTGCATACAATAAAGCGATAAACCATATGGCTCCTGCCAGTTGCCGATAACTCGGTTACAAAACATGATCATCTCATACAATAAAATTTAGCATCATGTCTTGACCATATCACATCACAACATGCCCTGCAAAAACATGTTAGACGTCCTCTACTTTGTTGTTGCAAGTTTTACGTGGCTGCTACGGGCTTAGCAAGAATCGTTCTTACCTACGCATCAAAACCACAACGATAGTTTGTCAAGTTGGTGCTATTTTAACATTCGCAAGGACCGGGCATAGCTACACTCGGTTCAACTAAAGTTGGAGAAACTGACACCCGCCAGCCACCGATGTGCAAAGCACGTCGGTAGAACCAGTCTCGCGTAAGAGTACGCGTAATGTCGGTCTGGGCCGCTTCATCCAACAATACCGCCGAACCAAAGTATGACATGTTGGTAAGCAGTATGACTTATATCGCCCACAACTCACTTGTGTTCTACTCGTGCACATAACATCAACGCATAAAACCTGGCTCGGATGCCACTGTTGGGGAACGTAGTAATTTCAAAAAAATTCCTACGCACACGCAAAATCATGGTGATGCATGGCAACGAGAGGGGAGAGTGTTGTCCACGTACCCTCGTAGACCGAAAGTGGAAGCGTTAGCACAACGCAGTTGATGTAGTCGTACGTCTTCACGATCCGACCGATCAAGTACCGAACGCACGACACCACCGAGTTCAGCACACGTTCAGCCCGATGACGTCCCTCGAACTCCGATCCATTCGAGTGTTGAGGGAGAGTTTCGTCAGCACGATGGCGTGGTGATGATGTTGATGTTCTACCGACGCAGGGCTTCGCCTAAGCACTGCTACAATATTATCGAGGTGGATTATGGTGGACGGGGGCACCGCACACGGCTAAGAGATCAATGATCAATTGTTGTGTCTATGGGGTGCCCACCTGCCCCCGTATATAAAGGAGCAAGGGGGGTGCAGCCGGCCAGGGGAGAGGCGCGCCGAGAGGAGTCCTACTCCTACCGGGAGTAGGACTCCCCCCTTTCCCTTGTTGGACTAGGAGAGAGAGGGGAAAGAGGTGGAGGAGAAGAAGGAAGGGGGCGCCGTCCCCCTCTCCTTGTCCTATTCGGACTAGGGGGAGGGGCGCGGCCCTTGCCCTGGCCGCCTCCTCACTCTTCCACCAAGGCCCACTAAGGCCCATTAAGTCCCCGGGGGGTTCCGGTAACCTCCCGGTACTCCGGTAAAATCCCGATTTCACCCGGAACACTTCCGATATTCAAACATAGGCTTCCAATATATCAATCTTCATGTATCGACCATTTCGAGACTCCTCGTCATGTCCGTGATCACATCCAGGACTCCGAACAACCTTTGGTACATCAAAACATATAAACTCATAATTTAACTATCATCGTAACGTTAAGCGTGCGGACCCTACGGGTTCGAGAACTATGTAGACATGACCGAGACACGTCTCCGGTCAATAACCAATAGCGGAACCTGGATGCTCATATTGGCTCCCACATATTCTACGAAGATCTTTATCGGTCAGACCGCATAACAACATACGTTGTTCCCTTTGTCGTCGGTATGTTACTTGCCCGAGATTCGATCGCTGGTATCTCAATACCTAGTTCAATCTCGTTCCTGGCAAGTCTCTTTACTCGTTCCGTAATACATCATGCCGCAACTAACTCATTAGTTGCAATGCTTGCAAGGCTTAAGTGATGTGCATTACCGAGAGGGCCCAGAGATACCTCTCCGACAGTCGGAGTGACAAATCCTAATCTCGAAATACGCCAACCCAACAAGTACCTTCGGAGACACATGTAGAGCACCTTTATAATCACCCAGTTACGTTGTGATGTTTGGTAGCACACAAAGTGTTCCTCCGGTAAACGGGAGTTGCATAATCTCATAGTCATAGGAACATGTATAAGTCATGAAGAAAGGAATAGCAACATACTAAACGATCGTGTGCTAAGCTAATGGAATGGGTCATGTCAATCACATCATTCTCCTAATGATGTGAACCCATTAATCAAATGACAACTCATGTCTCTGGTTAGGAAACATAACCATCTTTGATCAACGAGCTAGTCTAGTAGAGGCATACTAGTGAAACTTTGTTTGTCTATGTATTCACACATGTATTATGCTTCCGATTAATACAATTCTAGCATGAATATTAAACATTTATCATGATATAAGAAAATAAATAATAACTTTATTATTGCCTCTAGGGCATATTTCCTTCAATATATCGGAGGAAGAAGTAGGTCGGTGGATCTGCGAGGGGCCCACGAGGGTGGGGGACGCACCCAGGGGGGAAGGCGCACCTCCCTACCTCGTGGCCTCCTCACTTCTTTATTGACTTCCACTCCAAGTCCCCTGAATCAAGTTTGTTCCAAAAATAACTCTCCCGAAGGTTTCATTCCGTTTGGATTCCGTTTGATATTACTTTTCCGCGAAACACTGAAATAGGCAAAAAAATAGCAATTTGCACTGGGACTTCGGTTAATAGGTTAGTCCCAACAATAACATAAAAGTGTATAATAAAGCCCATTAAACATCCAAAACAGATAATATAATAGCATGGAACAATCAAAAATTATAGATACGTTGGAGACGTATCAATTTTGAGCGGCGCCGCTGACGTCGACGCTTTGGAGTTGCTTCGGCAGGCTTGTCCTCAACCGGATCCTTCTTGCCATCGTCGTCATCCTCTTTGGGGTGTATCCACCATGTATATGTCGTATGTGGAGGTGGACGTCCAACGTCCGGTAAACAGAGGGTTTTGGCCTTGATCGTCTCCGACATCATCATCTATACCGTCGATGTCTTCGGAGGTGTAGTCCAGCATGTCGGTTAGATCCTCGACAGTGGCTATGAAGTGGGTGGTGGGTGGGACGTAAAATTCCCCGCTCTCAGCCCCTAATCTGGGCTGGGCGTAATTCGGAGGCGATTCCTTTGCGATGACGAGGGATCGCATTAAGTCCAGGGCCTCGTTTAGGAGCGAGGTTTGGACAGAGAGGCAAGGGTCTGCCGGGCCGGCCAGGGTGAGGGCCTCCTGGCCGCGCCCCCTTATGGCGGACCTCGAGAGTTCGGATTCAGAGACCGAGGGAGAGTCCGGCGCTTTAATGACAAGGCGAGTTCGATTTGTCTTTGGGTTTGCTGATGACGCCCTCCCCACCGGATCTCCGGTAGCGAGTTCCATAACCGAGAGAGTCCGGTAGGCTCTAAGTTCCCGTCTTCGGAACCGGTGGTCCGCTCCGGATCTAAGGCCGGAGCGGCGGTCGTGGCCACCAATCCTTCGAAGATCAAGTCTCCTCAGATATCAGTGACATACTTTAGGTTCCCAAAACTGATCCGGTGACCAGGGGCATAGCTATCGATCTGCTCGAGGTGGCCAATCGAGTTGGCACGTAGTGCAAAGCCGCCGAATACGAAGATTTGTCCAGGAAGGAAAGTCTCCTCCGAAACAACATCATTGTAGATGATCGAACGAGCCATCGAACCTTCTGTCGACAACACAGAGGAACTCTTAATGAAAGCACCAATGTCGGTGTCAAAACTGGCCGATATCGGGTAGGGGGTCCCAAACTGTGCGTCCGAGGATCGAAGGTAACACGAGGCGGGGGACACAATGTTTACCCAGGTTCGAACCCTCTTGATGGAGGTAATACCCTACCTCCTGCTTGATCGACTTAGATGAATATATGGATTACAAGAGTCGATCTACCTCGTGATCGTAATGGCTAAACCCTAGATGTCTAGCATGTATGATTATGATTGGCCCTATGGACTAAACCCTCCAACTTATATAGACACCAGAAGGACCTAACTGTATGATTATGATTATGATTGGCCCTATGGATCACGAGATAGAAGGCCTTCTCCCTAGGGTTGTACATAGTCGGTTTACAGAGAAAGGAATCTTCATATCCGAACGCCAAGCTTGCTTTCCACGCCAAGGAGAGTCCCATCCAGACACGGGAGAAGGCCTTCTCTCTTGTGTCTTCATGGCCCACCAGTCCGGCCCACGTCACATAGCCCGGACGCCCGGGGACCCCCTAATCCAGAACTCCCTCACCCCTCAACTACCATACTAACTGGGACATAAGTCATTTGTCCATTGTAGCATCAATATCTTCTCTGAAACCACTCCTGCCTTGCAAAGTTTATCGCCTGAAAATTTCGTGTTTTTCCTTTTCCTATCAGTGTTAGCCTTCACCAAGCTTTTATCTGGGAAAAGTTCACGGCTGATCGGTCCCTCGACCCCATGGCTTGAGCACCCCTTGTCTTTACAATCTTTCAATGGGCTTGATACTTCACCATCCGAAGGTTTCTTTTCCATAGCAGTTTCTCGCTGAGACCCATATCCAGCAGAAGAGATGCCTCGAGGGCCTGACCTCTGGTCTGTCCCGCTAGAAGAGCTTGCAACTCCTCCACTGTTAGCAGCTTGGTAAATACTCAAAGATATTTTTACGTTTTTCTTCAGGGGCCCGAAGAATGCGCGCTAGCAAAGCTTACTGAGCACGCGCCGCGCGGCAGAAGAACCGAGCGCCGACCTTCTCTCTCGTCGTTCTAGCGTATTGGAGCCATTGGATGATCAGTGGTGGCAGATAAATGGGGGTTTTCTTGACCTCTCGGGCTATCAGGGGTTTTCTAGAGCCGCCGCCTACCACACTTGGCCTATAAGGCTCGAAGATGCGCGGGAAGAGAGGCACCGACACTCGCATTGTACCATTGTGGCGGCGACGTGTGACAGTCGGTGAAAAATTGGCGGGACGGATGCGCGCCGATGAGCGTTCTGCCAGGAACAAAACTAGTCCAGTCCAGTCCATGTCTTTCCTTGCCGCAGGGGCTATTGATTTGACAAGACACGTGGACTGCCACTAGTTATTATCCATCTACTAATGTGCGGTTTTGCAACAGCGCACACGAACTATTTGGTATTACTAAAAAAATAAATTGCACAGAGTTCTAGCAACCATGCATGATGACTGAAATCAACACAAACAGTTCGATTCTTTAAACGTTTCCAATGCATCGTCCACAGGTCCTACAATTGAACTGTGTCTGACGAGGAATCATTAGACACATTTAGTTTACAAGAACGCATGTCCAACAAATCAAAAACAAGTTTTTACAAATAAGTGTGTGTGACGAGTCCAGCTTCGCACACGTTCATTTTTTCTACACACAATTTTTTTTATATTTGTGTGTGATGTGTTCATCACACACATTTTTTCTTCATCATGTGCGAAGGTGGGGTCTTAATAGCACGAATGTGTACTAGTGAATGGTAATAGTAGAAATTAGAAAGCTAGAAACATGGACATGAGCATCTTTCTTGTAACATATATAGACATGATGAGGAGCATCTTGTAATATATATAGACAATTAAACATGAATAGGAGCATATTTATTGTAGGGACATTTACATTTATGCCACTAATTTGCGCCCACTCTCAGATTTGCCCCTAATTTCAAAGCATGCTCAAATTTGCCCCTCCGCCGTTAGGTGCCCTTACGGAAATGCCCTTCTGCGCCGTTACCGTCCGGTCAAAGCCGGTCAAAGGGCTTTGACCATCGTAAAAAAATAGCAAAATAATTCTAAAAAATCTGAAATATTGTGAGATCGAAAATACTCATGTGCGCAAGGTGCGTGCAAGTTTTCGTGTTATTTGGACATTCCAAAAGATCGTGACGAGGAAAAACAGTTAATATGTACGCTTGTGAACAGTAAATTCAAAAAAGAATTGCAAGAAAATTCAAAAAAATATGAAAAAATTTGGCATCAAAGAGGCTCGGGTCTGCAAGGTGCGTGCAAATTTTATTTGTGTCTGGACACTGTAGGAGCTCCAGAATAAAAAAACAAAATAGTCATTTTTTCCAAAGTTTTTTCCCAAGCCAAATTTTGTTTTTTTCTCCACGAGCTCCTATAGTGTCCAAACACAAATAAAATTTGCACGCACCTTGCAGACCCGAGCCTCTTTGATGCCAAATTTTTTCATATTTTTTTGAATTTTCCTGCAATTTTTTTTGAAATTACTGTTCACAAGCGTACATATTAACTGTTTTTCCTCGTCACGATCTTCTGGAATGTCCAAATAGCACGAAAACTTGCACGCACCTTGCGCACATGAGTATTTTCGATCTCACAATATTTCAGATTTTTTAGAATTTTTTTGCTATTTTTTTCAGGACGGTCAAAGCCCTTTGACCGGCTTTGACCGGATGGTAACGGAGCAGAAGGGCATTTCTGTAAGGGCACCTAACGGCGGAGGGGTAAATTTGAGCATGCTTTGAAATTAGGTGCATATATGAGTAGGTGGTTCGAGTTAGGGATAGAAATGCAAATGGCCCTTTATTGTAACATATATAGATATGAGCAGGAGCATCTTTATTGTAACTTAAATAGACATGAACATCTTTTTTGTAACATATATTGCAAATGATAATAGTAGAAAGCTAGAAACAAGAACATGAGCATCTTTCTTGTACTACAACAATTGAGTGATGATCAAGACAACTTCTTGTAACTCACTCACGAATGTTTAAGTAGAGGATGGAGTTGCGCAAGATGGCCCAGATGGCTTGCAAATAGACTTCCTATTGCTAGCTTGGAGTGCCTTCAACTTGGATGAATTTGTACTACCAACTCTTCAATTAGTTCTGGAAAAGAATGAAATAAACATGTAATAAGCATACAAAGTCAGAAATAAAGGAAATTACATAGAACACAATCACAACATGTTACCCTTTTCCAACATTAACAATTCCTCCATATCTTCTTCAATGTTGATAGTAGTAGAACCCTTAGCCAATATTGGGTACAAACAAGAGCTTGGACCATGAATGGGGTAAGTGAGATTCTAAAATCATTTAGGATACATCTACTTGTGCTAAATCTCAACTCCGATGCAACCCTTGGTGCTGGGACATCTAACACATCACGACCATCCTAACTAATATCGAGAATCTAGCAGCATACGCCTTCCACCATTTTAGAGTGTCAAAATCATCACTATTTGCTTCATTCTCTTCATGTAGGTATTCTCAAGTTTAGATTTCCTCATGCTGGTTTCACCACCAACAACAACTCTCAGTTTTTTATTTATCCAAGGCACCAATTTCCTTCCTGCTCTTTTTTTGAGTTGGTTCAGATTGTGGAGCACCCACATGCTAACTTGCATCACTTGGTGCATACATAGCTTTGTACTCTGCAAACAAAGCATGCACAAAGGTTTTCACCTTCTCCCAAACTTTGTCTCCATTTAACTAAACATACATTTGTTCAATGCCTAGTTTTATGTAATTTGATAGCTTGAACCTTGGATCAAGAACAGCTGCAGCAAATACAAACATGTTCACATTCTTCTCTTCCTTTTTTGCTTTGGCCCCCAATACTTATCATACTATCTTGCATTTCCTTGGCCATGTATTACACAAAATATCATCACTGTCAGCCCACACTTCCAACACAACATTAACTTCAGCAGAATATCACATGGACTGTGGCGGAAACACTAAGAGTGAGCTGATAAACATGTCCAAGAAATTGAGCCATTTTCTTAGCATTGTCCTAATCACTAACAAGAGAGTACCAAGAGCTTTCTCACTATTTAAATCCAACGTATAGAGTGGGTCTTCCTCCTCATACCTCACAAATATTTTTTCATAGTTGATTGCGGTTTTCAACATTAGATATGTGACATTCCATCTAATGCATATATCCAAACTCAAGAATACAGCCTTGTCCACCTTTTCTAACTCAGCAAGTTTTTTAAATTTTGTAATTCTAGATGGCCCACTGAATGAGACCAGATTTAATCTCCCTTAGCTGAGTTTAACAAACCCGTACACTGTATTGATACCGAGAACTTCCCGTTACAAGTAGCCTAAGACACTTCATTCAGCAGTGTTATAAATAATACAGTACTTGTACACCCGTTAGCACACGGCTTTTTGGTCCATGCGCTAATCCCTCCGCACCTGGTGATCGCGCTTAGGCTGGTCACAATGGGGTGGAACTTAGGAGTAACATCACATATTTCAATACAACGTTGCTTATGTGGCACATATTTAATGAAGAGTGAGATGCTTGTGGTAACTAGCTAAGTTACCGGAACATCACACACTTCAAAAAACAATGAGTCTATAAGCTAATAAATGCATCGTTGCATGACACTACTTATATGTTCCTACCCACTGTGGAGGTAGTAACATAATCTAGATAAGTGTGTATGTTACTACCTTATGTTCCTACCCATTGTGACCAGCCTTACATATCGATTGGTCGGCCAATGCTAACTGTCACGGCCGTACGCCGAGGTATTCTTGTCACGCGGACGCCGGAGGAGCAGCGTGGATCTCCGAAAACGGTGTACGTGGCCCCATCGCCTCATGTTCGGGCGCCTCTGACGACGCACGGACCGCATCATCTGGATCCGGCTCGGATGAAGGAAGGGTGTCATCTGGATCCGGCTCGGATGAAGGAAGGGCGTCATCTGGGTCCGGCTCGGATGAAGGAAGGTCGGCGAGCACCGGGCCTAACGTGGTGGGCATGCCGGCGCCGGCGCGGAGAGGCCTCGGCAGAGTCTTAGTCTTGCAGCCGTCATAGCACTGCCCGAAGCAGGCCTCAGCGGCCTCGCGGTCTGCAAAAAGAATTTACCACCACACCGTCGTTGTCGGCTCATCAGACCTGAGTGCAGTGGTTGCGCATTACTAATTCATGGCGCACATGAATTGTGCCAATCTGATTACCTGGATCCAGACGGTGGCAGGAAGTCCTGGCGCAGGAGAGCTGGCATCCCATGTCGCCGGGGGCGGCACCGGCAGCCGCCGCCAAGGGCCGCTGGGACGCGCCCGCGTAGCAGGTCTTGTCGCAGGCGTAGTTGCAGTAGTCGATCATGTTCTTGTCCTTGGCGATGCAGTCCTTGAAGCAGTAGTCGAAGCAGTCGGCGTCCGCCACACCGGCCAGGAGGAGCGGCGCCGCCACCACCACCAACAGCACCACGCTAAGAGCACACGCTCGCCCGGCCGCCATTGCTAAACTCTGGTCTCTGGAGTGGCGTGATCGAAGTCGAACGCGCGCGCGGGCGGTGTCTTATAGAGAGGTTTGGTGGTCACGCCGGACGCATGTGTGTGTGTGCGCGTATCCGTGCGTGTTCTTTCGTGTCCGCGTCGTCGATCTGCTGGGACGGGAGAGATGGGTGCGTGTACGCAGGGCGATGTCTAGTTCTTGCAACAGCAGTGCGGTTGCTGTTTCTGGCTGTTGCCGTTGCATTGTACGTAGTATCTGGCAGGAGCGCGCGCACAAGGGAAACGGATACGCGCCGGCAGCAGTTGTGCAGGGGCGGAAGGCGTGAGCGGTGCCGTTCAAATCAAGTGCGTCTAAACGTTAGGATTCTTCCCGATGAGGACTGTCTCTCTATTTCGTCCCGAACAAGACCGTTGCGTTGGAGCGTTGAGTTTTTTATAAACGGATTTGCTAATTCTCGTCTAGAGAAGTAGTCATGTCTTATCTAACTCCTATACCGTAGGATAAAAAATGCTTTAAGATTCGGTTTGTTTCCATACAGGCTAGGGCGGCGTGTTTACTTCTTTGGCACGGGCTGTTCTAGCGTTGTCTTTCTTACCTGACTGTTTCAGGGGAGAGGATTTGTAACATGCAAGTGCGGGGGCACCGAGTCCCTGGTGCGTGCTTTTATTCTTTGGCTTTTGATTTTTAAATTTTCATATCTTTTGAAGAACAAGCCTAAATTAAGTTTTGTTTCATATTCGTGTTTCTCGTGACGAAGGATTTCAAATAAGATCTATTTTGAATACATTTTGAGGAGTTTTGAAAATATCCGACTCAGTTGCATGTCCGCAGCTCCTGGGTGCCCCTACACCTCATGAACAGTAATTTCAGACAAAATTGCCAAAAAAAGTCAGAAAATTTCAGGGATCAAAGATGACCAAAGATCCGATGTTCTTGCAAAATTTTAGCCACAAATACCATTCGTGGAGCCCTCATAAAAAATCACTGCTCAAAAGTGCGCATAAATTTGACCAGTGATTTTGTTTTTTTAGTTTAGGGCTCCTTGAATGTTATTTCTACCTGAAAATTTGCAAGATCATCGAAAGTTTGAACATATTTGATGTCCCAAAGTTTCATATTTTATATATTTTTTCAATTTTCTTTTTGAATTTATTTGTTCATAGAGGGTGTAGGGGCACCCAGGTGTTGAAAGTCATGTCTCTTTGTTTATTTCCTTTTCGATTTTTCTCCCCACCGTGCGACTTATAAAATAGTTGATGTGTTTAAGAAAAATTCATCGCGTCTTTTCAAAACAAAAAAAAATCACATTGTCCTAAAAATGTTCGCCATGTATTATTAAAAGGTCAATCATGTATTTTGTAAAATGTTTTCTGCGTGTCTTTAAATTCATGACCAATTTTAGAATTTGTAAGTATATTTTTACCTCAATTTTGAACTAAGACAACAACACTTATTTGGATCGGAGGGAGTACCATTTTTTACCCATAATACACTAATTTGTTTGACGAGGAAAACAACCTTTTCACGCTGACATAGAGTTCCTGAACTTAGAAGTGAAAGAAAGCAACTTAACCTAGTGGCAAATAATTAGATCAATAAGAAGACGTCACGGAAATCGGGTTGGGTACTTGATTCGACTATTGCACTGAGACCTAACAAACCTAAGTTAGACTAAACAGAAATTAGTAAAATGAAGGCACAAACTTATCAAGTATGAGATGAAAACGGAGCAAAAACAGATGAAACTAGTTCCTGCCACATTTGCTTTCATATTTTTTTGCGGAAGAAGAAACAAATAAGAAACCTCGAAAACAAATAAAGAAACAAATACTATCGAAAACGAAAATAGAGCGAATATGGCACGGACACGGTGATGGAAGCGAGTGTAAACCGGAACTAGAAGACTCCTTGAATCTTAGGCAAAAACATAACAAAATAGACAAAATGTTCAGCTTTGCCGGACAAAAACTTGAAGGCATAAAACAATCAAAAACATTGACACAGCAGTGCACCTCAAACAATAATATTTCTTTGATGGCATACTCAGAATAGTAGACTAGAACACAATTCTAGTAGTTGCATCACACATGGGCGATTTTCACACTGTGTCTTCGTTGGGCTATAAACAAGCATATGCCCATATTGAAAACGGAAAGTTCCATATGCCCAGAAAAGGTTGTTCCTTTTGTGATTCCATTTTCACTTAAAAGATTCCACTTCCATTTCTGTTTTGTAAATTTCTGTTTTCATTTCCGTCATTGCTCTTCGCTTCTGTTTTCACTAGAAAAGCAAAATATTTCCGCGCCATTTTCATCCCGAAGTATGGCGACTAAAATTTTCACTCTGATCCAGACTTGAATTCCTTCAAGACAAAAATTCAATTTGAGTCAACAAATGGTACAGTTTTATATTTTTACCCAGTAGTATTTTAATCTAGTTCATTTTATGAAGGATCCATGGAATGGGAGAATAAAACGACAACCACCTAAATTAGAAAAGCAAAATGTTTTCCAACCATTTTCATCCCAATGTATGCTGACTAAAATTTTCACTCCTATCCAAACTTGAATTCCTTCAAGGAAAGAAATCAATTTTAGTCAACAAATGGTACAGTTTTATATTTTTACCTAGTAGTATTTTAACCTAGTTCATTTTCTGAAGGATCCATGGAATGGGAGAATAAAACGATAACCGCCATAATTAGCCATGACCAAAACACTCGACAGTAAATTGTGTAATCGCACAAAACCAAGATTCAGTAAACTGAGTAACTAACTGTGGAAGATCAAGATTCCATCTTTTGGGATAGTAAAATTGCACCTAATCCGGGCCCTATCACGCCTATAACATTTTTGGCCGTTTGATTCATGTACTGAACGTTCCTAGCCGTTAGACGTCACTCAACACGATTTATCCGCGAGAAAGGCTGGTTGTCCTAGGAGCATGTACAACCGAATGCCCGCGGAAGCGTCGGGTTAGTGACTGGGCGTGTTCGTTTTGAGCCCATATTTGTCCGTCCTTGCAGCCACATTTCTAATTTTCTTCCTTGTATGTCCGGCCACTTGCACGTGATTGGTGAAGATGAAAAGAGAGAATAAAAATAAAGAAAAAAGGTGGCAAACAAAATGTTCAGCTCTGCAAACAAAATTTGAAGGTATAAAAAAATCAAAAATATTGACATAGCAGTGCAGCTCAAGCAATAATTTTGCTTTGATGGCATACTCACAATAGTAGACTAGAACACAATTCTAGTATTTGCATCACATATGGGCCATTTTGCATATTGTGTATTCATTGCACTATAAACAAGCATATGCCCATATTGAAAACAGAAAGTTCCAAATTCACGAAAACAGATAGTTTCACTCCCCTGATTATTCCACCGGAAAAGGTTGTTGCGTTTCTGTTTCCGTTTTCACTTAAAAGATTCCACTTCCATTTCTGTTTTGTAAATTTCTGTTTTCATTTCCGTCTTTCCTCTTCGCTTTTGTTTTCCCACTAGAAAAGCAAAATATTTCCATGCCATTTTCATCCCTAAGTATGGTGACTAAAATTTTCATTCCGATCCATACTTGAATTCCTTCAAGACAAAAACTCAATTTGAGTCAACAAATGTTACAATTTTATTTTTTTACCTACTTGTATTCTAATCTAGTTCATTTTCTGATGGATCCATGGAATGAGAGAATAAAACGATAACCGCCTAAATTAGAAAAGCAAAATGTTTCTGCACCATTTTCATCCCTAAGTATGGTGACTAAAATTTTCACTCCTATCCAAAGTTGAATTCCTTCAAGAAAAAAATAATTTTAGTCAATAAATGGTATAGTTTTATATTTTTACCAACTAGTATTTTAATCTAGTTCATTTTCTGAAGGATCCATGGAATGGGAGAATAAAACGATAACCGCCATAATTAGCCATGACCAAAGCACTCGACAGTAAATTGTGCAATCGCACAAAACCAAGATTCAGTAAACTGAGTAACTAAATGTGGAAGATCAAGATTCCAGTTTTTAGACAGTAAAATTGCACCTAATCCCAGCCCTCTTACACCTATAACATTTTTGGTTGTTCGATTCATGTACTGAACGTTCCTGGCCGTTAGACGTCACTCAACACGATTTTTTTTCGCGAGAAGGACTGGCTATCCTAGGAGCACGTACAACCAAACGCCCGCGGGCGCGCCTGGTCAGTGACTGGGCGTGTTCGTTTTGGGCCCGTATTTGTCCGTCCATGCAGCCATATTTCTCTTCTTCGTCCTCATATGTCCAGTCACTTGCACATGACTGGTGAAGATGAAGAGACAGAAGAAAAAGAAATAAAAAAGGTGGCAAACAAAATGTTCAGCTTTGGCAAACAAAAACTTGAAGGCATAAAACAATCAAAAACATTTACATAGCAGTGTAGCTTAAACAATAATATTGCCTTGATGGCATACTCACAATAGTAGACTAGAACCCAATTCTAGTTGTTGCATCACACACGGGCCATTTTGCACATTGTGTGTTCGTTGCGCTATAAACAAGCATATGCCCATATTGAAAACAGAAAGTTCAATATTCACAAAAAAGGATAGTTTCACTCTCGTGCTTATTCCACCGGAAAAGGTTGTTCTGTTTGTGTTTCCATTTTCACTTAAAAGATTCCACTTCCATTTCCCTTTTGTAAATTTTGTTTGCATTTCCATCTTTACTTTTCACTTCCGTTTTCCCACTAGAAAAGCAAAATGTTTCCGCGCCATTTCATCCCTAACTATGGTGTAAATTTCTCACTCCAATCCAGACTTGAATTCCTTCAAGACAAAAATTCAATTTCAGTCAACAAATGGTACAAAATGTTACAACCGAATACCCGTGGACGCGCCCAGTCAGTGGCTGGTGTGTTTGTTTTGAGGCCCTATTTTTCGTCCATGCAGCCACACTTCTAATTTTCTTTCTCATATGTCTAGTCACTCGCACGTGATTGATGGAGATGAAGAGAGAGAATAAAAAGAAAGAAAGACTGTAGTCCGGGGTGGGTCGCGTCCTATATGTACAACTGACCGGGCGCGTCCGCGAGCCCTCATATCCTCCCTACATTTGTCCTCAATATGAGAGTTCTCGGGTAGCCTGGACGTATAAGGATGATATGAGGGGTTTGGTTGGGTCAATTGTTTTTCTTATCTCTCCTGTCTGGTCGCTGACTGGCCGCATCCGTGCATGTTTGGGGAGGATTTGAGGATGTCGGCTGCAGATGCTCTAAAGGGCAGCTATCCCCGTAGATTTTTTTGGCCAACTGTGGTTAACTGGCGCAACTAGGGCCCAGTGCGAGTTACATCCCACGACTCCGTCTCACGCCTTCTAATAAGAGACTCCATTTCTCCCTGACTTTGTCTAGAAAAAGGGATAATTAATTTTATGCCCCAAGTTGTGTCCCACTCGTCTGGTTTACCCCTAGTTTCAGGAACTCACCTGTTCTGTCCAGGTCACTTCGTAGTTCTTTCGTCTTTGCCCATCCGTCGTGGTTTCGCTTGGTCAACGCCATTTGACCATATACGACGCTTCGTTTTGGACAATTTTGCCCCTATTGCCATTTCCCCCTTATCGCTTCGTCCTCCTCGAGCTCACGTGGGAAAACAGACAGAGCCGCTCGTGAAGAACAGATCGAGAGGCGCGGGAGAGGATTGGACGGGAGGAGAAGATGCGGACTACAAGCCTCGGGTCCTCGAACTCATCAGTCACGGATGGTTTGGATGCCGAGGTAAGTGAAGCACTCCATTTGGATTCGACCCCAATATCATTCTAGGGTTCCTCTGATTTGGGGATTTTTTTGCTCTTTTATGATTTAGGTCGATGGGATGGGGATTGTGGATCTTGTCTTGGAGTACCATCACCCGGACGAATCCTTTTCCGGCTTGGAATCAAGATCCAAGCATCGATGCCCTGTTCATGGGCTAGTTCCTCCTCCCCGGGTGGCTTGGGGAGGGTCTAGCACTGCTCCCTCTTGAGCACTGCGTTGGTTTTTCCTTGAAGAGGAAAGGGTGATGCAGTAAAGCAACGTAAGTATTTCCCTCAGTTTTTTAGAACCAGGGTATCAATCCAGTAGGAGGCCACGCATGAGTCCCTCACACCTACACAAACAAATAAAATCCTCGCAACCAACGCAATAAAGGGGTTGTCAATCCCTTCACGGTCACTTATGAAAGTAAGATCTGATAGATATGATAAGATAATATTTTTGGTATTTTTATGATCAAGATGCAAAGTAAAATAAAAGGCAATAAAAATAGCTAAGTGTTGGAAGATTAATATGATGGAGAATAGACCCGGGGGCCATAGGATTCACTAGTGGATTCTCTCGAGAGCATAAGTATTACGGTGGGTAAACAAATTACTGTTGAGCAATTGACAGAATTGAGCATAATTATGAGAATATCTAGGTATGATCATGTATATAGGCATCACGTCCGCGACAAATAGACCGACTCCTGCCTGCATCTACTACTATTACTCCACACATCGACCACTATCCTGTTGGGGAACATTGCAGAAAACAAACATTTTCCTACGGTTTCACCAAGATCCATCTATGAGTTCATCTAGCAACGAGTGATCGGATGCATCTACATACCTTTGTAGATCGCGAGCGGAAGCGTTCAAAGAACGGGGATGAGGGAGTCGTACTCGACGTGATCCAATCACCGGAGATCCTAGCGCCGAACGGACGGCACCTCCACGTTCAACACACGTACGGTCAGCGTGACGTCTCCTCCTTCTTGATCCAGCAAGGGGAAGGAGAGGTTGATGAAGATCCAGCAGCACGACGGCGTGGTGGTGGATGCAGCAGGGATCCGGCAGGGCTTCGCCAAGCGTCTGCGGGAGGAGGAGGTGTAGCAAGGGGAAGGGAGGCGCCAAGATGCAGGGTGCGGCTACCCTTCCTCCCCTCCACTATATATAGGGGCTAGGGGGGCGCATGCCCCCTTGGAGATCCCATCTAGAGGGGGGGGGCGGCCCCCCGGGGCAACGGCCCCCTTAGGGTTTCCAACCAGGGGGGGCGCATGCCCCCTCGAGGGGCAACGGCCCCTTAGGGTTTCCAACCAGGGGGGGCGCATGCCCCCTCGGGGGGCAACGACCCCCTAGGGTTTCCAACCCTAGGCGCCTTGGGCCCTTGGGTGGGGTGCACCAGCCCACCAGGGGCTGGTTCCCACGCCACTTCAGCCCATGGGGCCCTCCGGGATAGGTGGCCCCACCCGGTGGACCCCCGGGACCCTTCTGGTGGTCCCGGTACAATACCGGTGACCCTCGAAACTCTCCAGATGGCCGAAACAGCACTTCCCATATATATATTTCTTCACCTCCGGACCATTCCGGAACTCCTCCTGACGTCCGGGATCTCATCCGGGACTCCGAACAACTTTCGGTTTGCTGCATACTAATATCTCTACAACCCTAGCGTCACCGAACCTCAAGTGTGTAGACCCAACGGGTTCGGGAGATATGCAGACATGACCGAGACGCCTCTCCGGTCAATAACCAACAGCGGGATCTGGATACCCATGTTGGCTCCCACATACTCCTCGATGATCTCATCGGATGAACCACGATGTCGAGGATTCAATTAACCCCGTATTCAATTCCCTTTGTCAATCGGTATTTTACTTGCCCGAGATTCGATCGTCGGTATCCCAATACCTTGTTCAATCTCGTTACCGGCAAGTCACTTTACTCGTACCGTAATGCATGATCCCGTGATCAAACACTTTGATCACATTGAGCTCATTATGATGATGCATTACTGAGCGGGCCCGGTGATACCTCTCCGTCATACGGAGTGACAAATCCCAGTCTCGATCCGTGTCAACCCAATAGACACTTTCGGAGATACCCGTAGTATACCTTTATAGTCACCCGGTTACGTTGTGACGTTTGGCATACCCAAAGCACTCCTACGGTATTCGGGAGTTACACGATCTCATGGTCTAAGGAAAAGATACTTGACATTGGAAAAGCTCTAGCAAACGAATTATACGATCTTGTGCTTATGCTTAGGATTGGGTCTTGTCCATCACATCATTCTCCTAATGATGTGATCTCGTTATCAATGACATCCAATGTCCATAGTCAGGAAACTATGACTATCAGTTGATCAACGAGCTAGTCAACTAGAGGCTTACTAGGGACATGTTGGTGTCTATGTATTCACACACGTATTACGATTTCCGGATAACTGAAAGCACAAGTGCTCCTCAGGTGGTTTTGGTAATTAATGTCAACATATCTCTTGTTGGACTAATGTTTCTATCTAGCATGTTTCAGATAAGTTCAACAATTGAGTGGCATGGAATAAAGGTTGTGGGACTCCTTCAGATGATAAGGACAAAGGATTGGCTAAAGCTTAAAGCTCAAGACTCTTCATTTTACACTTTTAGTGATCCAAGATCACATTGAGTCTATAGGAAAAGCCAATACTATTAAGAAGGGATGAGGTGTTGCTTAATGAGCCTTTTGCTCTATGTGCTTAATGATATGCTCCAAAATCCTCAACTACTTTCCCACTTCCACATATGACCTAAACCCTAAGCCAAACTCGGTCCTACCGATTCTTTCTATCCGGCGCCACCGAGTTTCATATGTCATAAGCCACTGCCAAACCCTAGCAAATTGGTTTCACCGATAGGGATCTCGGTCTCACCGAGATGGGATTGCAATCTCACTGTGTATGTCCATTGTCAAAATCGGTCTCACCGAGATTAGGCAATCGGTACTACCGAGATTGCAATGCAAACTCTCTGTTTCCCTTTGGTAACTTTTCGGTCTCACCAAAAGAGCAAATCGGTCCCACCGAGTTTGCCTGACCAACTCTCTGGTTAGCTAATTACCAAATCGGTCACACCGAGTTTGCGTAATCGGTCTCACCGAGATTACGTTATGCCCAAACCCTAACCATATCGGTCCTACCGAGTTGCATGTCAGTCCCACCGAAAATCTCTAACGATCACTAGGTTTACCGTTTCGGTCCGATCGAGTTTGTTGATTCGGTCCCACCGAGATTGGTAGATTGTGTGTAACGGTTGGATTTTAAGTGGAGGATATATATACCCCTCCACCTCCTCTTCATTCGCGGAGAGAGCCATCAGAACACACCTACACTTCCAACTCATATGTTCTGAGAGAGAACCACCTAATCATGTGTTGAGACCAAGATATTCCATACCTACCATCTGAATCTTGATCTCTAGCCTTTCCCAAGTTGCTTTCCACTCAAATCTTCTTTCCACCAAATCCAAATCCTGTGAGAGAGAGTTGAGTGTTGGGGAGACTATCATTTGAAGCACAAGAGCAAGGAGTTCATCATCAACACACCATTTGTTACTTCTTGGAGAGTGGTGTCTCCTAGATTGGCTAGGTGTCACTTGGGAGCCTCCGACAAGATTGTGGAGTTGAACCAAGGAGTTTGTAAGGGCAAGGAGATCGCCTACTTCGTGAAGATCTACCGCTAGTGAGGCAAGTCCTTCGTGGGCGATGGCCATGGTGGGATAGACAAGGTTGCTTCTTCGTGGACCCTTCGTGGGTGGAGCCCTCCGTGGACTCGCGCAACCGTTACCCTTTGTGGGTTGAAGTCTCCACTAACGTGGATGTAGGATAGCACCACCTTTCCGAACCACGGGAAAAACATCCGTGTCTCCAATAGCGTTTGAATTCTCCAAACCCTTCCCCTTACATTCTTGCAAGTTGCATGCTTTACTTTCCGCTGCCTATATACTGTTTGCATGCTTGCTTGACATGTATTGCATGTGCTGAAATTGTGCCTAAAACTTCACATAAACCAAAAGGGCTTAAAACTGCAACTTTAGTACTAAGTGTCTAATCACCCCCCTCTAGACACACCCACTTCTAGATCCTACAAGTGGTATAAGAGCTTTGGTGTCCATTGCCTTGGTTTAATCACCTTTGGAGGAAGATGGATGTGTCTACTTTAGGGAGTCTTAGACATAAAGTGCCTATTCTTGATGGAGAGTATTTTCATGAATGGAAAAATGAGATGCTTGTGATTTTCACTCAATATCATTTGAACAAGTATATTGCTAGTCCTTGTGCTCCTCATGTTGATCCTATGCATCCCACTCTAGATGAAGATGTTGACATGATTCGCAATCTTAGAACCGTTGAGCTCATCATTAGAGGATTGCCCAAATACTTGATTGCTAGTTTACCCACTCTTAAATGCGTCTATACTATATGGAAATTTCTCGAGGAACGATTCCCCGGTTACTCATTGAAAAACTTGGATGAAATTCTCCATAAATCTATTGCCATGAGTAAGATAAACTCTAGTGATCCTAGTTTTGATGATTGTCTACTTGAGCTTACTAATCTCATGCACGCTAAAGGAAATGTTGGAATCATTAGTAATATCATATCCGAAGCTATAAGAATTCATAAAAGTGACAACTTTGATGATCATTTATCTAATGAATCACTTTCTCTAGGAAATGATGAGTCACAAGATCATGTTGAACATGGACACTACGATGAGAATGATGATAGTGACTTCGATCTTGATGATGCAATGAGACACTTTGGTCTTATGGCAAATCTTCGAGGATATGTGTCAGGAGGAAAGGAATGGGTTCTCGATAGTGGATGTACCGATCATATGACCGGAGACGAAGAGATGTTCCGTGAGCTTGCTGAAAATGATGGCCCTCGAAAATATGTCACCTTTGGTGATAATTCAAAGGGTAAGGTGGTTGGCCTTGGTAAGGTGGCCATCTCACACGATAGCTCCATTCAAAATGTCATGCTTGTTGAATTCCTTGGCTACAACTTACTTTCAGTATCTAGACTTGCTGATTTCGGATTAAATGTCCTATTTACTGAGGTAGATTGCCAAGTGTTTCGTCGAGATAATCATAAAATGGTCTTTACCGGTATACGTAGAGGTGACCTTTATATTGTTGATTTCTCAAAAAGGGCACAACCTAAAACTTGCTTTATTGCTAAATCCTCAAAAGGTTGGTTGTGGCATAGACGACTAGGTCATGTTGGCATGAGAAACCTTGACAAGCTTATTAAAGGAAATCATATCCTTGGAGTTAACGATGTCATATTTGATAAGGATAGACTTTGCAGTGCTTGTCAAGCAGGTAAACAGGTTGGAGGAAGGCATCCCGTGAAGAACATCATGACCACAAGGAGGCCACTTGAGCTACTTCATATGGATCTCTTTGGTCCCAATGCCTACAAGAGTCTCGGTGGAAATTCTTTTGGTCTAGTCATAGTTGATGATTTTTCAAGATTTACGTGGGTGTTCTTTCTTGATGATAAGTCGCAGGTCCAAAAGATCTTCAAAAACTTCGCTACAAAGGCCCAAAATCAGTTTGACGTGAAGATCAACAAGGTTCGAAGCGACAACGGAACGGAGTTCAAGAACGCAAATGTGGATACCTTTCTTGATTAAGAAGGGATTTCACATGAGTTCTCGGCTATGTACACACCTCAACAAAATGGAGTTGTTGAGAGGAAGAACCAAACGCTCATCGAAATGGCGAGAACGATGCTTGATGAGTACAAGACGCCGAAGCACTTCTGAGCAGAAGCGGTTGAGACGGCTTGTCATGCAACAAATCGCTTGTATCTTCACAAGCTACTCGGCAAGACGGCATACGAGCTCCTCACCGGTAACAAACCCCAAGTTGGATACTTTCGAGTATTTGGCTCAAAGTGCTACATTCTAGATAAGCATCGTCGTTCAAAGTTTGCTCCTAAGTCTCATGAAGGTTTCCTACTTGGTTATGGCTCAAACTCTCACACTTACCGTGTCTACAACAATTTCACCCGAAAGGTTGAAGAAACGGTGGATGTGAAGTTTGATGAATCTAATGGCTCGCAAGTAGAGCAATTGCCAATTGATGTAGGAGACAAAGACCCTTCGGAAGCAATTCAAGACTTGTCGATTGGCAAAATTCGTCCAACGGAGGTGAAGGAGAGTACCTCGTCCGTCCAAGTGGAAGCTTCTACCTCACGACAAGGTGAACCAAGAATCGACACGGAAGCATCCACAAGTGGGACACACCAAGATGAAGAAAACGAGGAAATACGTCAAGACGAACATCAACAACCTCCTTCTCCACCACGACAAGAGAACAACAACGCCAACAATGAAGAAGGCCAACAAGAAGAAGAACAAGATGAAGAGGAAGTTCAACGAAGGCCCAAGCAAAAGCTTTCATGAGTTCAAGCAAGAATTGCCAAAGATCATCCCGTCGAGCAGATCTACAATGATATCCAAATCGGGAGAATTACTCGCTCAAAAACTCGTCTAGCTAACTTTTGTGAAAACTATTCATTCATCTCTAGCATTGAACCTATGAAGGTCGAGGAAGCATTGGAGGATCCGGATTGGATAAATGCTATGCACGAAGAGCTACACAACTTTGAGAGAAACCAAGTTTGGACATTGGTTGAGAGGCCCGACAACAACCACAACATCATCGGTACCAAATGGGTGTTTCGCAACAAGCAAGATGAAGATGGACAAGTGGTTCGCAACAAAGCACGTCTCGTTGCCCAAGGATACACACAAGTCGAAGGTATGGACTATGGTGAGAAATATGCTCCCGTTGCTAGACTTGAGTCCATTCGCATCTTACTTGCCTTTGCTAATCACCACAATATCACCTTGTACCAAATGGATATTGAAAGTGCTTTTCTAAATGGTGAAATAGAGGAGGAAGTTTATGTCAAACAACCTCCCGACTTTGTCAATCCTAAGAAACCTAATCATGTTTACAAACTTCACAAAGCACTTTACGGTCTTAAACAAGCTCCTAGAGCATGGTATAAATGCTTGACTAAGTTCCTGATTGCAAGTGGTTTTGAAATTGGAAAAATTAATTCTACCCTTTTTACTAAAAGAGTTAATGGAGAATTATTTGTATGCCAAATTTATGTTGATGACATCATATTTGGTTCTACTAACCCTCTTTTTAGTGAAAAGTTTGGAAAGCTTATGTCAAAGAAGTTTGAGATGTCTATGATGAGTGAACTCAAATTCTTTCTCGGTTTGCAAATCAAGCAAACTAAGGAAGGTACATTTATCTCTCAAACGAAGTATACCAAAGACCTATTCAAGAAGTTCAATATGCAAGAATGCAAAGGTATGTCTACACCCATGCCTACTAGTGGACATAATGATTTGACCAAAGATGGTGAACCGATTGATCAAAAGGTTTATCGCTCTATGATTGGTTCATTGTTATACCTATGTGCCTCTCGCCCCGACATTATGCTAAGTGTGTGCATGTGTGCACGATATCAAGCTGCTCCTAAAGAATGTCATCTTAAGGCCGTGAAAAGGATAGTAAGATACTTAATTCATACACCAGATTTTGGCATTTGGTATCCTAAGAGGTCCTCTTTCGATCTTGTTGGGTATTCCGACTCGGATTATGCTGGAGACAAGGTTGATAGAAAGTCCACTTTGGGTACATGTCAATTTCTCGGTAGATCTCTTGTATCTTGGTCCTCCAAGAAACAAAACTCGGTATCCTTATCCACCGCCAAAGTGGAATATATTGACGCTGGTTCATGTTGTGCTCAATTACTTTGGATGACCCAAACTCTTAAAGATTATGGGGTCTATGTGGAACATGTTCCATTGCTTTGTGACAATGAAAGTGCTATCAAAATTGGTTATAATCCTGTGCAACATTCTCATACTAAGCATATTGAAGTTCGTCATCATTTCATTCGAGACCATGTTGCAAAGGGAGACATTGATCTTAAACATGTTCGCACCGATAAGCAATTAGCGGATATATTCACTAAACCGCTGGATGAAAAAGTGTTTTGCAGGTTGAGAGGAGAATTGAACATCATTGATGCTTCAAACTTGGAGTAGAAACTCCATTGGATACATGCAAGACATGAGCTTATGTCAAATCCTTGATATATCTCTTATGATGACTATCTTATGTCTTGGATATATTTGCATCTTGCATGTTATCTAACCTATGCAGATATTTGGATGAATCTATTTCTATGAGATTGCAACTCTCTCACATTTTGAGCAATCTCTACATCACCAAGTCTCTACACAACGGTGGTTGACAAGGAAGCACGAAACCACTCAAACATATCCTTGACTAATTCTATGATTGAGCTTCATGATTGTCATGTTGGATATAAAAGTGTTTTTCCTTGCAAGAACTAACCCATGTAGGTGGATGAACTCAAACTCCAAGTGGTGCTCCCAACTCTTGATGAGCTACATCAACCTCGAGCACCCACACAAGTTCCACTACATGAGCAAGATCCACACTACCACCCAAGGTATGTTATTCCATCTTAGAGAAGCTTTACTCCATGACATGAGTCAAAGCAACTCAACAAGATGAGAATACATCAAGATGCTTAAACGAAAAATGGTAACCCCATTTTGAGCTTAAACGATGAGTATGACCTATGATCAAGTGTTCTCACTTGACTCCTAAGTCAATATACTCTAACATAGGTGACTATGTCATCGCCCAATTCTAGATGAAGTTCTCTTGTGTTCTTTTCTGTGTTATTGCATTTGTCCCTTGCATGTTTATTTCCCTCTTTTTCAAAAACTTCATCTAGAACTTTCATTCTTTTCTGTTTCTTTTTGTTCTGCATATTCTGCATCAAATTCCTTGCAAATCCTTCAGTTAATTCATTGCAAATCTTTGTGAAATCTTATTTGACTAGTGAGCTGAGGTGACAAGTATTTTTTCTGAAGTAAACTCGGTTCCACCGAACTGAACTTTTCGGATCAACCGAATTCTTTCGGTACCACCGAAACTTGACGCTTGGTGTCACCGATTTCGCAACAGGAAAATAGTTTGCCACTTATTCTATATTTCTTCTGATCCAGCTCCACTCGATGAATCTTATCCTCTACAAGCATCACAGTTTTACCATTGCTTTATGCTGAATCTCAAGGACCAAACCTTTTTGACAGATTCCAGTAAGACCTTCTTGGAAATTGATGTCAAAGGGGGAGAGAGAGATCACATCAAAGCTTATCATCAGGGAGAAAGAGAGAAAGTATTAAGGGGGAGAAAGAGATCTCCAGGGGGAGAGAATACTCAAGGATCCCAGATGCCTGATGATTAAGAGGAGGGATGCCACATGTCTCTTTGGGGGAAAGTCATGTGTTTTAGTGCTTCTGTTCATTTATATCTTTCAGCTCTGATTTTCTGTTCCCTATCTTCTCTCAATGTCTCATGTCAGATTCAGGGGGAGCAAGACACCTAAGGGAAAGAAATCATTCAAATTCATTGCATATCTTTACTCTTGGGGACATGTCTGATTCAATGTGGTACTCTGTACTCACTCTCTACATGTCATCCCAGTCTTGGTACCCTTGTGGTTTCTTTTGTTTGCTCTGGCTAGTGGATGTATCTGTGTTATCTAACCTTGTTTGTGCAGGTTCATTTCATCCTAAGTCAACTCAAGACCACAAGGTAAGTATATGCATCAGAATCATGAGTATGAGGAATTCTTGCTTTTGTACAAACTGTTTGCAAGAAGGACTCATAAACATGATGGTATTCCTCTTAATAATCTTTTACTCTGATGCATATGGCCAAGATACATGTAACACATTGCCTACTCTGTCATGGTTATGCTCTCACATACTTCTACATTTTATACTCACATGATTGCATACATGTAGGGGGAGCCTATGGTTGTTACATGTCCTTCCAAAGCTTTACTTGCTACTCCTTGTATCTTTATCTAAAGCTTTGATGTATGTTGCCATCAATTACCAAAAAGGGGGAGATTGAAAGCACAAGTGCTCCTCAGGTGGTTTTGGTAATTAATGTCAACATATCTCTTGTTGGACTAATGTTTCTATCTAGCATGTTTCAGATAAGTTCAACAATTGAGTGGCATGGAATAAAGGTTGTGGGACTCCTTCAGATGATAAGGACAAAGGATTGGCTAAAGCTTCAAGCTCAAGACTCTTCATTTTACACTTTTAGTGATCCAAGATCACATTGAGTCTATAGGAAAAGCCAATACTATTAAGAAGGGATGAGGTGTTGCTTAATGAGCCTTTTGCTCTATGTGCTTAATGATATGCTCCAAAATCCTCAACTACTTTCCCACTTCCACATATGACCTAAACCCTAAGCCAAACTCGGTCCTACCGATTCTTTCTATCCGGCGCCACCGAGTTTCATATGTCATAAGCCACTGCCAAACCCTAGCAAATCGGTTTCACCGATAGGGATCTCGGTCTCACCGAGATGGGATTGCAATCTCACTGTGTATGTCCATTGTCAAAATCGGTCTCACCGAGTTTAGGCAATCGGTACTACCAAGATTGCAATGCAAACTCTCTGTTTCCCTTTTGTAACTTTTCGGTCTCACCGAAAGAGCAAATCGGTCCCACCGAGTTTGCCTGACCAACTCTCTGGTTAGCTAATTACCAAATCGGTCTCACCGAGTTTGTGTAATCGGTCTCACCGAGATTACGTTATGCCCAAACCCTAACCATATCGGTCCTACCGAGTTGCATGTCAGTCCCACCGAAAATCTCTAACGGTCACTAGGTTTACCGTTTCGGTCCGACCGAGTTTGTTGATTCAGTCCCACCGAGATTGGTAGATTGTGTGTAACGGTTGGATTTTAAGTGGAGGCTATATATACCCCTCCACCTCCTCTTCATTCATGGAGAGAGCCATCAGAACACACCTACACTTCCAACTCATATGTTCTGAGAGAGAACCACCTACTCATGTGTTGAGACCAAGATATTCCATTCCTACCATCTGAATCTTGATCTCTAGCCTTTCCCAAGTTGCTTTCCACTCAAATCTTCTTTACACCAAATCCAAATCCTGTGAGAGAGAGTTGAGTGTTGGGGAGACTATCATTTGAAGCACAAGAGCAACGAGTTCATCATCAACACACCATTTGTTACTTCTTGGAGAGTGGTGTCTCCTAGATTGGCTAGGTGTCACTTGGGAGCCTCCGACAAGATTGTGGAGTTGAACCAAGGAGTTTGTAAGGGCAAGGAGATCGCCTACTTCGTGAAGATCTATCGCTAGTGAGGCAAGTCCTTCGTGGGCGATGGCCATGGTGGGATAGACAAGGTTGCTTCTTCGTGGACCCTTCGTGGGTGGAGCCCTCCGTGGACTCGCGCAACTGTTACCCTTCGTGGGTTGAAGTATCCACTAACGTGGATGTAGGATAGCACCACCTATCCGAACCACGGGAAAAACATCCGTGTCTCCAATAGCGTTTGAATTCTCCAAACCCTTCCCCTTACATTCTTGCAAGTTGCATGCTTTACTTTCCGCTGCCTATATACTCTTTGCATGCTTGCTTGACATGTATTGCGTGTGCTGAAATTGTGCCTAAAACTTCACATAAACCAAAAGGGCTTAAAACTGCAACTTTAGTACTAAGTGTCTAATCACCCCCCCTCTATACACACCCACTTCTAGATCCTACAATAACACAATTATAGCATGAATAAAAGACAATTATCATGAACAAGGAAATATAATAATAATGCTTTTATTATTGCCTCTAGGGCATATTTCCAACAGTCTCCCACTTGCACTAGAGTCAATAATCTAGTTACATTGTGATGAATCGAACACCCATAGAGTTGTGGTGTTGATCATATTTTGCTCTAGGGAGAGGTTTAGTCAACGGATCTGCGACATTCAGATCAGTATGCACTTTACAAATTTCTATGTCTCCATCTTGAACATTTTCACGAATGGAGTTGAAGCGACGCTTGATGTGCCTGGTCTTCTTGTGAAACCTGGGCTCCTTGGCAAGTGCAATAGCTCCAGTGTTGTCACATAAGAGTTTGATCGGCCCCGACGCATTGGGTATGACTCCTAGGTCGGTGATGAACTCCTTCACCCAAATTGCTTCATGCGCTGCCTCCAAGGCTGCCATGTACTCCGCTTCACATGTAGATCCCGCCACGACGCTCTGCTTACAGCTGCACCGGCTTACTGCTCCACCATTCAACATATACACGTATCCGGTTTGTGACTTAGAGTCATCCAGATCTGTGTCGAAGCTAGCGTCGACGTAACCCTTTACGACGAGCTCTTCGTCACCTCCATAAACGAGAAACATGTCCTTAGTCCTTTTCAGGTACTTCAGGTATTCTTGACCGTTGTCCAGTGTTCCTTGCCAGGATTACTTTGGTACCTTCCTACCAAACTTATGGCAAGGTTTACATCAGGTCTGGTACACAGCATGGCATACATAATAGACCCTATGGCCGAGGCATAGGGGATGACACTCATCTCTTCTATATCTTCTGCCGTGGTCAGGCATTGAGCTGAGCTCAATTTCACACCTGGCAACACAGGCAAGAACCCCTTCTTGGACTGATCCATATTGAACTTCTTCAATATGTTTCCAAGGTATGTGCTTTGTGAAAGACCTATGAGGCGTCTTGATCTATCTCTATAGATCTTGATGCCTAATATATAAGCAGCTTCTCCAAGGTCCTTCATTGAAAAACTCTTATTCAAGTAGGCCTTAATGCTGTCCAAAAGTTCTATATCATTTCCCATCAAAAGTATGTCATCTACATATAATATGAGAAATGCTACAGAGCTCCCACTCACTTTCTTGTAAACGCAGGCTTCTCCATAAGTCTGCATAAACCCAAATGCCTTGATCATCTCATCAAAGCGAATGTTCCAACTCCGAGATGCTTGCACCCATAAATGGATCGCTGGAGCTTGCATACCTTGTTAGCATTCTTAGGTCGACAAAACCTTCCGGCTGCATCATATACAGTTCTTCCTTAAGATAGCCGTTAAGGAATGCCGTTTTGACGTCCATTTGCCATATCTCATAATCATAGTATGCGGCAATTGCTAACATGATTCGGACGGACTTCAGCTTCGCTACGGGAGAGAAAGTCTCATCGTAGTCAACCCCTTGAACTTGCCGATAACCCTTAGCGACAAGTCAAGCTTTATAGATGGTAACATTACCATCCGCGTCCATCTTCTTCTTAAAGATCCATTTGTTTTCTATCGCTCGCCGATCATCGGGCAAGTCTGTCAAAGTCCATGCTTTGTTTTCATACATGGATCCTATCTCAGATTGCATGGCCTCCAGCCATTTGTTGGAATCTGGGCCCGCCATCGCTTCTTCGTAGTTCGAAGGTTCACCGTTGTCTAACAACATGATTTCCAGGACAGTGTTGCCGTACCACTCTGGTGCGGAACGTGTCCTTGTGGACCTACGAAGTTCAGTAGTAACTTGATCTGAAGTTTCATGATCATCATCATTAACCTCCTCTCTAACCGGTGGAGGCACCACAGAAACATTTTCTTGAGCTGCGCTACTATCCGGTTCAAGAGGTAATACTTCATCAAGTTCCACTTTCCTCCCACTTACTTCTTTCGAGAGAAACTCTTTCTCCAGAAAGGATCCGTTCTTGGCAACAAAGATCTTGCCCTCGGATCTTAGGTAGAAGGTATACCTAATAGTTTCCTTGGGGTATCCTATGAAGACGCATTTTTCCGACTTGGGTTCGAGCTTTTCAGGTTGAAGTTTCTTGACATAAGCATTGCATCCCCAAACTTTTAGAAACGACAGCTTAGGTTTCTTCCCAAACCATAATTCATACGATGTCATCTCAACGGATTTAGACGGTGCCCTATTTAAAGTGAAGGTAGCCGTCTCTAGAGCGTATCCCCAAAATGATAGCGGTAAATCAGTAAGAGACATCATAGATCGCACCATATCCAATAGAGTGCTATTACGACATTCGGACACACCGTTACATTGAGGTGTTCCAGGCGGCGTGAGTTGTGAAACGATTCCACATTTCCTTAAGTGTGTGCCAAATTCGTGACTTAAATATTCTCCTCCACGATCTGATCGTAAGAACTTTATTTTTTGGTCACGTTGATTCTCTACCTCATTCTGAAATTCCTTGAACTTTTGAAAGGTCTCAGACTTGTGTTTCATCAAGTAGACATACCCATATCTACTCAAGTCATCAGTAAGAGTGAGAACATAATGATATCCTCCGCGAGCCTCAACACTCATTGGACCGCACACATCAGTATGTATGATTTCCAATAAGTTGGTTGCTCGCTCCATTGTTCTTGAGAACGGAGTCTTGGTCATTTTGCCCATGAGGCATGGTTCGCATGTGTCAAATGCTTCATAATCGAGAGACTCTAAAAGTCCATTAGCATGGAGCTTCTTCATGCGCTTGACACCAATGTGACCAAGGCGGCAGTGCCACAAGTATGTGGGACTATCGTTATCAACTTTACATCTTTTGGTATTCACACTATGAATATGTGTAACATCACGCACGAGATTCATTAAGAATAAACGATTGACCATCGGAGCATGACCATAAAACATATCACTCATATAAATCGAACAACCATTATTCTCGGATTTAAATGAGTAGCCATCTCGTATTAAACGAGATCCAGATACAATGTTCATGGTCAAACTTGGCACCAAATAACAATTATTGAGGTTTGAAACTAATCTTGTAGGTAAATGTAGAGGTAGCGTGCCGACGGCGATCACATCGACCTTGGAACCATTCCTGGCGCGCATCGTCACCTCGTCCTTCGCCAGTCTCCGCTTATTCCGCAGCTCCTGCTTTGAGTTACAAATATGAGCAACGACACCGGTATCAAATACCCAGGAGCTACTACGAGCACTGGTAAGGTACACATCAATTACATGTATATCACATATACCTTTAGTGTTGCTGGCCTTCTTGTCCGCTAAGTATTTGGGCCAGTTCCGCTTCCAGTGACCCTTCCCTTTGCAATAAAAGCACTCAGTCTCAGGCTTGGGTCCATGCTTTGACTTCTTCCCGGCAACTGGCTTACCGGGCGCGGCAACATCCTTGCCGTCCTTCTTGAAGTTCTTCTTACCCTTGCCTTTCTTGAACTTAGTGGTTTTATTGACCATCAACACTTGATGTTCCTTTTTGATTTCAACCTCTGCTGATTTCAGCATAGCAAATACCTCAGGAATGGTCTTTACCATCCCCTGCATATTGTAGTTCATCACAAAGCTCTTGTAGCTAGGTGGGAGCGACTGAAGGATTCTGTCAATGACCGCCTCGTCTGGGAGGTTAATCTCCAGCTGAGTCAAGCGGTTGTGCAACCCAGACATCTTGAGTATGTGTTCACTGACAGAACTATTTTCCTCCATCTTACAACTGTAGAACTTGTCGAAGACTTCATATCTCTCGACCCAGGCATGAGCTTGGAAAACTAGTTTCAGCTCCTCGAACATCTCATATGCTCCGTGATGCTCAAAACGCTTTTGGAGCCCCGGTTCTAAGCTGTAAAGCATGCCGCACTGAACGAGGGAGTAATCATCAGCATGAGACTGCCAAGCATTCATAATGTCTTGGTTCTCTGGGATGGGTGCTTCACCTAGCGATGCTTCTAGGACATATTGTTTCCTGGCAGCTATGAGGATGATCCTCAGGTTCCGGACCCAGTCCGTATAGTTGCTGCCATCGTCTTTCAGCTTGGTTTTCTCTAGGAACGCGTTGAAGTTCATGTTTACATTAGCTTGGGCCATTTGATCTACAAGACATATTGCAAAGTTTCTTTAGACTAAGTTCATGATAATTAAGTTCATCTAATCAATTTAATGAACTCCCACTCATATTAGACATCCCTCTAGTCATCTAAGTGAAACATGATCCGACTCGACTAGGCCGTGTCCGATCATCACGTGAGACGGACTAGTCATCATCGGTGAACATCTCCATGTTGATCATATCTTCCATACGACTCATGTTTGACCTTTCGGTCTCTTGTGTTCCGAGGCCATGTCTGTACATGCTAGGCTCATCAAGTCAACCTAAGTGTTTGCATGTGTAAATCTGTCTTACACCCGTTGTATGTGAACATTGGAATCTATCACACCCGATCATCACGTGGTGCTTCGAAACAACGAACTGTTGCAACGGCGCACAGTTAGGGGGAACACTTTCTTGAAATTTATTATGAGGGATCATCTTATTTACTACCGTCGTTCTAAGTAAACAAGATGCAAAACATGATAAACATCACATGAAATCAAATAATAATAGTGACATGATATGGCCAATATCATATAGCTCCTTTGATCTCCATCTTGGGGCTCCATGATCATCTTGTCACCGGCATGACACCATGATCTCCATCATTGTGTCTCCATGAAGTTGCTCGCCAACTATTACTTCTACTACTACGGCTAACACGTTTAGCAATAAAGCAAAGTAATTTACATGGCGTTTCCAATGACACGCAGGTCATAAAAAAATTAATGACAACTCCTATGGCTCCTGCCGGTTGTCATACTCATCGACATGCAAGTCGTGATTCCTATTACATGAACATGATCTCATACATCACATATATATCATTCATCATTCATCACAACTTTGGCCATATCATATCACAAAGCACTTGCTGCAAAAACAAGTTAGACGTCCTCTAATTGTTGTTGCAAGTTTTGCGTGGCTGCAATAGGGTTCTAGCAAGAACGTTTTCTTACCTACGTAAAAGCCACAACGTGATTTGTCAACTTCTATTTACCCTTCATAAGGACCCTTTTCGTCGAATCCACTCCAACTAAAGTGGGAGAGATAGACACCCGCCAGCCACCTTATGCAACTAGTGCATGTCAGTCGGTGGAACCGGTCTCACGTAAGCATACGTGTAAGGTTGGTCCGGGCCGCTTCATCCCACAATACCGCTGAAGCAAAATAAGACTAGTAGCGGCAAGAAAGTTGACAACATCTACGCCCACAACAATTGTGTTCAACTCGTGCAAAGAGAACTATGCATAGACCTAACTCATGATGCCACTGTTGGGGAACGTTGCAGAAAACAAAAATTTCCCTACGGGTTCACCAAGATCCATCTATGAGTTCATCTAGAAACGAGTGATCAGATGCATCTACATACCTTTGTAGATCGCGAGCGGAAGCATTCAAAGAACGGGGATGAGGGAGTCGTACTCGACGTGATCCAATCACCGGAGATCCTAGCGCCGAACGGACGGCACCTCCGCGTTCAACACACGTACGGTCAGCGTGACGTCTCCTCCTTCTTCATCCAGCAAGGGGAAGGAGAGGTTGATGAAGATCCAGCAGCATGACGGCGTGGTGGTGGATGCAGCAGGGATCCGGCAGGGTTTCGCCAAGCGTCTGCGGGAGGAGGAGGTGTAGCAAGGGGAAGGGAGGCGCCAAGATGCAGGGTGCGGCTGCCCTTCCTCCCCTCCACTATATATAGGGGCTAGGGGGGCGCATGCCCCCTTGGAGATCCCATCTAGAGGGGGGGCGGCGCCCCCCCCACCGGGGCAATGGCCCCCTTAGGGTTTCCAACCAAGGGAGGCGCATGCCCCCTCGGGGGGCAACGGCCCCTTAGGGTTTCCAACCAGGGGGGCGCATGCCCCCTCGGGGGGCAACGGCCCCCTAGGGTTTCCAACCCTAGGCGCCTTGGGCCCTTGGGTGGGGTGCACTAGCCCACCAGGGGATGGTTCCCACGCCACTTCAGCCCATGGGGCCCTCCGAGATAGGTGGCCCCACCCGATGGACCCCCGGGACCCTTCTGGTGGTCCCGGTGCAATACCGGTGACCCCCGAAACTCTCCAGATGGCCGAAACAGCACTTCCCATATATATTTCTTCACCTCCGGACCATTCCGGAACTCCTCCTGACGTCCGGGATCTCATCCGGGACTCCGAACAACTTTCGGTTTGCTGCATACTAATATCTCTACAACCCTAGCGTCACCGAACCTTAAGTGTGTAGACCCTACGGGTTTGGGAGATAATCAGACATGACCGAGACGCCTCTCCGGTCAATAACCAACAGCGGGATCTGGATACCCATGTTGGCTCCCACATACTCCTTGATGATCTCATCGGATGAACCATGATGTCGAGGATTCAATTAACCCCGTATTCAATTCCCTTTGTCAATCGGTATTTTACTTGCCCGAGATTCGATCGTCGGTATCCCAATACCTCGTTCAATCTCGTTACCGGAAAGTCACTTTACTCGTACCGTAATGCATGATCCCGTGATCAAACACTTTGATCACACTGAGCTCATTATGATGATGCATTACCGAGCGGGCCCGGTGATACGTCTCCGTCATACGGAGTGACAAATCCCAGTCTCGATCCGTGTCAACCCAACAGACACTTTCGGAGATACCCGTAGTATACCTTTATAGTCACCCAGTTACGTTGTGACGTTTGGCATACCCAAAGCACTCCTACAGTATCCGAGAGTTACACGATCTCATGGTCTAAGGAAAAGATACTTGACATTGGAAAAGCTCTAGCAAACGAATTATACGATCTTGTGCTTATGCTTAGGATTGGGTCTTGTCCATCACATCATTCTCCTAATGATGTGATCTCGTTATCAATGACATCCAATGTCCATAGTCAGGAAACCATGACTACCAGTTGATCAACGAGCTAGTCAACTAGAGGCTTACTAGGGACATGTTGGTGTCTATGTATTCACACATGTATTACGATTTCTGGATAACACAATTATAGCATGAATAAAAGACAATTATCATGAACAAGGAAATATAATAATAATGCTTTTATTATTGCCTCTAGGGCATATTTCCAACATATCCAGCATGCATCTAGAGTATTAAGTTCAAAAGAACGGAGTAACGCTTTAAGTAAGATGACATGATGTAGAGGGATAAACTCATGCAATATGATATAAACCCCATCTTGTTATCCTCAATGGCAACAATACAATACGTGCCTTGCTGCCCCTACTGTCACTCGGAAAGGACACCGCAAGATTGAACCCAAAGCTAAGCACTTCTCCCATTGCAAGAAAGATCAATCTAGTAGGCCAAACCAAACTGATAATTCGAAGAGACTTGCAAAGATAACCTATCATACATAAAAGAATTCAGAGAAGATTCAAATATTGGTCATAGATAAACTTGATCATAAACCCACAATTCATCGGTCTCAACAAACACACCGCAAAAGAGGATTACGTCGAATAGATCTCCACAAGAGAGGGGGAGAACATTGTATTGCAATCCAAAAAGAGAGAATAAGCCATCTAGCTAATAATTACGGACCCCGAAGGTCTAAGGTAAACTACTCACACATCATCGGAGAGGCTATGGTTTTGATGTAGAAGCCCTCCGTGATCGATGCCCCCTCTGGCGGAGCTCCGAAAAAGGCCCCAAGATGGGATCTCACGAGTACAGAAGGTTGCGGCGGTGGAATTAGGTTTTTGGCTTCGTATCTGGTAGTTTGGGGGTACGTAGGTATATATAGGAGGAAGAAGTACGTCGGTGCAGCAACATGGGACCCACGAGGATGGAGGGCGCGCCTGGGGGGTAGGCGCGCCCCCTACCTCGTGCCTTCCTGGTTGCTTTCTTGACGTAGGGTCCAAGTCCTCTGGATCACGTTCGTTCCAAAAGTCACGTTCCCGAAGGTTTCATTCCGTTTGGACTCCGTTTGATATTCTTTTTTGCGAAAATCTGAAATAGGCAAAAAAAGCAATTCTGGGCTGGGCCTCCGGTTAATAGGTTAGTTCCAAAAATAATATAAAAGTGTATAATAAAGCCCAATAATGTCCAAAACAGAATATAATATAGCATGGAGCAATAAAAAATTATAGATACATTGGAGAAGTATCAAGCACTAGCCGACGTTTTTTAGGATGCCCACTTGATGTAATGAACTAATATTGTCAATTTGTTTCTGATTAGGTTGCTGCTAATTTCAAATTCCTAAATTTATTGTTCTTTTCTGATGTAACAAATTACCAGATGAGTGTAAGTGGGTGGTTTTGGTTGACCCTCCTCCTGCACTATGTGTGGCCCTTGCATTTGAAGACCTACATGCAGAGGTTGAACACAACTGGATCAAGTCTCACAAATTGCAGAGGGAAAATATGGAGCTGGCAAAGAAGAACCGTGCTTTGAAGAAGAAACTGGAGAAGAGATATGAGATGCTCAATTTTTGGGCAGTGTTGTTTACTAGATTTGTTGTATGTGTTGTCATTGTGGAATTTTCAAGCCAGTAAGTGAACCGGGATGTTTGTTGTAGTGGACTAGATGAATTTGGTTTGCTGGTAATTGTTTGTGGATGAGATGCACTTTGTAATGTACCAAACTTAATGTAATGCAGTTTGTTGTTGGAGGATGAAATCAATTTAGTTCATATTGTTAGATGACCTAGGTAGATGACAAAATTGTCGTCGACGACAACAATTCGATACATATTGGTAGATGACCAAACTGTCGTCGTCGACGATAATTTGGTACATATTGGTAAATGACTAGGGAGATGACCATATTTCGTACAACTTGGTATATATTGGTAAGCATCACATATGATTAAACAAGCATCAAATTCCACAACTTGAAACAAGTTCAACATGACATCACGGTAATTCAACAACTTTAAACTAGTTCAAACGCACCGTGTTTTCATCAAGTTCAAACACACATTACTTCAACAAGTTCAAACACACAGTACATCAATGATACGTCTCCAACATATCTATAAATTTTGATTGCTCCATGCTATATTATCTTCTGTTTTGGACATTATTGGGCTTTATTATACACTTATATATTATTTTTGAGACTAACCTATTAACCGGAGGCCCAGTCTAGAATTGCTGTTTTTTTGCCTATTTCAGAGTTTCCTAGAAAAAGAATATCAAACGGAGTCCAAACGGAATGAAACCTTTGGGAACGTGATTTTCGGAACGAACATGATCCAGGGGACTTGGACCCTACGTCAAGAAAGCTACCAGGAAGCCACGAGGTAGGGGGGGGGGCGCCGACCCCCCTAGGCGCGCCCTCCACCCTCGTGGGCCCCATGTTGCTCCACCGACGTACTCCTTCCTCCTATATATACCTACGTACCCCAAAACTACCAGATACGGAGCTAAAAACCTAATTCCACCGCCGCACCCTTCTGTACCCATGAGATCCCATCTTGGGGCCTGTTCCGGAGCTCCACCGGAGGGGGCATCGATCACGGAGGGCTTCTACATCAACACCATAGCCTCTCCGATGAAGTGTGAGTAGTTTACGTCAGACCTTCGGGTCCATAGTTATTAGCTAGATGGCTTCTTCTCTCTTTTTGGATCAATACAATGTTCTCCCCCCTCTCTTGTGGAGATCTATTCGATGTAATCTTCTTTTGCGGTGTGTTTGTTGAGACCGATGAATTGTGGGTTTATGATCAAGTTTATCTATGAACAATATTTGAATCTTCTAAATTCTTTTATGTATGATTGGTTATCTTTGCAAGTCTCTTCGAATTATCAGTTTGGTTTGGCCTACTAGATTGATCTTTCTTGCAATGGGAGAAGTGCTTAGCTTTGGGTTCAATCTTGCGATGTCCTTTCCCAGTGATAGTAGGGGCAGCAAGGCATGTATTGTATTGTTGCCATCGAGGATAACAAGATGGGGTTTATATCATATTGCATGAGTTTATCCCTCTACATCATGTCATCTTGCTTAAAGCGTTACTCTGTTCTTATGAACTTAATACTCTAGATGCATGCTGGATAGCAGTCGATGTGTGGAGTAATAGTAGTAGATGCAGGCAGGAGTCGGTCTACTTATCTCGGGCGTGATGCCTATATACATGATCATACCTAGATATTCTCATAACTATGCTCAATTCTGTCAATTGCTCAACAGTAATTTGTTCACCCACTGTAATACTTATGCTCTCGAGAGAAGCCACTAGTTAAACCTATGGCCCCCGGGTCTATTTTCCATCATATTAATCTTTTAACACTTAGTTATTTTTATTGCCTTCTATTTTACTTTGCATCTTTATCATAAAAATACGAAAATTGTTATCTTTTCATATCTATCAGATCTCACTCTCGTATGTGACCGTGTAGGGATTGACAACCCCTTATCGCGTTGGTTGCGAGGATTTATTGTTTTGTGTAGGTGCGAGGGACTCGTGCGTGGCCTCCTACTGGATTGATACCTTGGTTATAAAAAACTGAGGGAAATACTTACGCTGCTTTACTGCATTACCCTTTCCTCTTCAAGGGAAAACCAACGCAGTGCTCAAGAGGTAGCAAGAAGGATTTCCGGCGCCGTTGCCGAGGAGGTCTACCCAAAAGTCAACATTACAAGTACCCATCACAAACCCTTATCTCCCGCAATACATTATTTGTCATTTGCCTCTCGTTTTCCTCTCCCCCACTTCACCCTTGTCGTTTTGTTCGCCCTCTCTTTTCCGTTCGTCTCTTTTTCGCTTGCTTCTTGTTTGCTCGTGTGTTGGATTGCTTGCTTGTCACGATGGCTCAAGATAATACCAAATTATGTGAATTTACCAATACCAACAATAATGATTTCCTTAGCACTCCGATTGCTCCTCTTACCGATAATGAATCTTGTGAAATTAATGCTGCTTTGTTGAATCTTGTCATGAAAGATCAATTCGCCGGCCTTCCTAGTGAAGATGCCGCTACCCATCTAAATAGCTTTATTGATTTCTGAGATATGCAAAAGAAGAAAGATGTGGACAATGATATTGTTAAATTGAAGCTATTTCCTTTTTCGCTTAGAGATCGTGCTGAAGCTTGGTTTTCGTCTTTGCCTAAAAATAGTATTGATTCTTGGAATAAGTGCAAAGATGCTTTTATCTCTAAGTATTTTCCTCCTGCTAAGATCATCTCTCTTAGAAACGATATCATGAATTTTAAGCAACTTGATCATGAACATGTTGCACAAGCTTGGGAGATGATGAAATTAATGATACGTAATTGCCCCACGCATGGTTTGAATTTGTGGATGATTATCCAAAAAAATTATGCCAGATTGAATTTTTGCTTCTAGAAATCTTTTGGATTCGGCCGCGGTAGGCACTTTTATGGAAATCACGTTAGGAGAAGCTACTAAACTCCTAGATAATATTATGGTTAATTATTCTCAATGGCACACTGAAAGATCTACTAATAAAAATGTGCATGCGATAGAAGAAATTAATGTTTTGAGTGGAAAGATTGATGAACTTATGAAATTACTTGCTACTAAGAGTGTTTCTTCCGATCCTAATGATATGCCTTTGTCTACTTTGATTGAGAATAATAATGAATCTATGGATGTGAATTTTGTTGGTAGGAATAATTTTGGTAACAACGCGTATAGAGGAAACTTTAATCCTAGGCCTTATCCTAATAATTCCTCTAATAATTATGGTAATTCCTACAATAATTCTTATGGAAATTTTAATAAGATGCCCTCTGAATTTGAGACTAGTGTTAAGGAATTTATGAATTTGCAAAAGAATTTCAATGCTTTGCTTGAAGAGAAATTGCTTAAAGTTGATGAATTGGCCAGGAACATTGATAGAATTTCTCTTGATGTTTATTCTTTAAAACTTAGATCTATTCCTCCTAAGCATGAAATCAATGAGTCTCTCAAAGCCATGAGAATTTCCATTGACGAGTGCAAAGAAAGAACCGCTAGGATGCGTGCTAAGAAAGATTGCTTTGTGAAAGTGTGTTCTTCTAATTTCTATGAAAATAAAGATGAAGATCTAAAAGTTATTGATGTGTCCCCTATTAAATCTTTGCTTTGCAATATGAATCTTGATAATGATGGGACTAAATATGATCCACCTTTACCTAGAAGGCATTCCAAGAATTCGGAGTTTTTAGATCTTGATGCTAAAATTGATAAAAGTGGGATTGAAGAGATCAAAACATTAGATATTAATAAACCCACTACTTTGGAATTCAAGGAATTTAATTATGATAATTTCTCTTTGATAGATTGTATTTCCTTGTTGCAATCCGTGCTAAATTCTCCTCATGCTTATAGTCAAAATAAAGCCTTTACTAAACATATCGTTGATGCTTTGATGCAATCTTATGAAGAAAAACTTGAGTTGGAAGTTTCTATCCCTAGTAAACTTTATGATGAGTGGGAACCTGCTATTAAATTAAGATTAAAGATCATGAATTCTATTCTTTGTGTGATTTGGGTGCTAGTGTTTCCACGATTCCAAAAACTTTGTGTGATTTGCTAGGTTTCCGTGATTTTGATGATTGCTCTTTGAACTTGCACCTTGTGGATTACACTATTAAGAAACCTATGGGAAGAATTAATGATGTTTTTATTGTTGCAAATAGGAACTATGTGCCCGTAGATTTTATCGTTCTTGACATAGATTGCAATCCTTCATGTCCTATTATTCTTGGTAGACCTTTCCTTAGAACGATTGGTGCAATTATTGATATGAAGGAAGGGAATATTAGATTCCAATTTCCATTAAAGAAAGGCATGGAACACTTCCCTAGGAAGAAAATAAAATTACCATATGAATCTATCATGAGAGCCACCTATGGATATCCTACCAAAGATGGCAATACCTAGATCTATCTTTGTTATTATGCCTAGCTAGGGGCGTTAAACGATAGCGCTTGTTGGGAGGCAACCCAATTCTATTTTTTGTTTTTTGCTTTTTGCTCCTGTTTAGGAATAAATATTTGTTCTAGTCTCTGGTTAGATGTGTTTTTATGTTTTAATTAGTGTTTGTGCCAAGTTTAACCTATAGGATCTTCTTGGATGATAGTTATTTGATCTTGCAGAAAATTCCAGAAACTTTCTGTTCATGAAAATAATTGTTAAAAATCACCAGAATGTGATAAAATATCGATTCCAATTGCTGCGGATCAATAAACAAATTTTCTAGGTCGTCATATTTTTGCTGATTTTTTGGAGTTCCAGAAGTTTGCGTTAGTTACAGATTACTACAGATTGTTCTGTTTTTGACAGATTCTGTTTTTCGTGTGTTGTTTGCTTATTTTGATGAATCTAAGGCTAGTAAAATAGTTTAGAAACCATAGAGAAGTTGGAATACAGTAGTTTTAACACCAATATAAATAAAGAATGAGTTCATTACAGTACCTTGAAGTGGTCTTTTGTTTTCTTTCGCTAACGGAGCTCACGAGATTATCTGCTGAGTTTTGTGTTGTGAAGTTTTCAAGTTTTGGGTGAAAGATTTGATGGATTATGGAACAAGGAGTGGCAAGAGCCTAAGCTTGGGGATGCCCATGGCACCCCCAATATAATCTAAGGACACCTAAAATCCAAAGCTTGGGGATGCCCCGGAAGGCATCCCTCTTTCCTCTACTTCCAACGGTAACTTTACTTGGAGCTAATTTTTTATTCACCACATGACATGTGTTTTGCTTGGAGCGTCTTGTCTGATTTGAGTCTTTGCTTTTTAGTTTACCACATTCATCTTTGCTGTACACACCTTTTGAGAGAGAGACACATGATTCGGAAATTATTGGAATACTCTATGTGCTTCACTTATATCTTTTGAGCTATATAGTTTTCGCTCTAGTACTTCACTTACATCTTTTAGAGCACGGTGGTGGATTTGTTTTACAGAAACTATTATTCTCTCATACTTCACTTATATTATTTTGAGAATCTTAAATAGCATGGTAATTTTCTTAAATAATCCTAATATGCTAGGTATTCAAGATTAGTAAAAACTTTCTTATGAGTGTTTTGAATACTAAGAGAAGTTTGGTGCTTGATGATTGTTTTGAGACATGGAGGTAGTAATATTAAAGTTGTGCTAGTTGAGTAGTTGTGAATTTGAGAAAAATTTGTGTTGGAGTTTGCAAGTCCCGTAGCATGCACGTATGGTAAACGTTATGTAACAAATTTGAAACATGAGGTGTTCTTTGATTGTCCTCCTTATGAGTGGCGGTCGGGGACGAGCGATGGTCTTTTCCTACCAATCTATCCCCCTAGGAGCATGCGCATAGTGCTTGGTTTTTGATGACTTGTAGATTTTTGCAATAAGTATGTGAGTTCTTTATGACTAATGTTGAGTCCATGGATTATACGCACTCTCACCTTTCCATCATTGCTAGCCTCTTCGGTACCGTGCATTGCCCTTTCTCACATTGAGAGTTGGTGCAAACTTCGCTGGTGCATCCAAACCCCGTGATATGCTACGCTCTTTCACACATAAACCTCCTTATATCTTACTCAAAACAGCCACCATAACTACCTATTATGGCATTTCCATAGCCATTCCGAGATATATTTCCTTGCAACTTTCCACCATTCCGTTTATCATGACACGTTCATCATTGTCGTATTGCTTTGCATGATCATGTAGTTGACATAGTATTTGTGGCAAAGCCACCGTTCATAATTCTTTCATACATGTCGCTCTTGGTTCATTGCATATCCCGGTACACTACCAGAGGCATTCATATAGAGTCATACTTTGTTCTAGTATCGAGTTGTAATCATTGAGTTGTAAATAAATAGAAGTGTGACGATCATCATTTTCTAGAGCAATGTCCCAAGTGAGGAATAAAAAAAGGGGGAGAGAAAGTCCATAAAAAAGAGAAGGCCCCAAAAAAAGAGAAAAAGAGAGAAGGGACAATGTTATTATCCTTTTACCACACTTATGCTTCAAAGTAGCACCATAATCTTCATGATAGAGAGTCTCTTGTTTTGTCACTTTCATATACTAGTGGGAATTTTTCATTATAGAACTTGGCTTGTATATTCCAACAATGGGCCTCCTCAAGTGCCCTAGGTCTTCGTGAGCAAGCAAGTTGGATGCACACCCACTTAGTTTCTTTTGTTGAGCTTTTATATATTTATAGCTCTAGTGCATCTGTTGCATGGCAATCCCTACTCCTTGCATTAACATCAATCGATGGGCATCTCCATAGCTCATTGATTAGCCTCGTTGATGTGAGAATTTCTCCTTTTTTGTCTTCTCCACATAACCCCCATCATGATATTCTATTCCACCATAGTGCTATATCCATGGCTCACGCTCATGTATTGCGTGAAGGTTGAAAAAGTTTGAGATTACTAAAGTATGAAACAATTGCTTGCCTTGTCATCGGGGTTGTGCATGATGAGAGTATTCTTGTGTGACGAAAATGGAGCATGACTAAACTATATGATTTTGTAGGGATGAACTTTCTTTGGCCATGTTATTCTGAGAGGACATAATTGCTTAGTTAGTATGCTTGAAGTACTATTATTTTTATGTCAATATTGAACTTTTATCTTGAATCTTTTGGATCTGAATATTCATACCACAATTAAGAAGAATTACATTGAAATTATGCCAAGCAGCATTCCACATCAAAAATTCTGTTTTTATCATTTACCTACTCGAGGACGAGCAGGAATTAAGCTTGGGGATGCTTGATACGTCTCCAACGTATCTATAATTTTTGATTGCTCCATGCTATATTATCTTCTGTTTTGGACATTATTGGGATTTATTATACACTTTTATATTATTTTTGGGACTAACCTACTAACCGGAGGCCCAACCCAGAATTGCTGTTTTTTGCCTATTTCAGAGTTTCGCAGAAAAAGAATATCAAACGGAGTCCAAACGGAATGAAACCTTCGGGTACGTGATTTTTGGAACGAACATGATCCAGGGGACTTGGACCCTACGTCAAGAAAGCTACCAGGAAGCCACGAGGTAGGGGGCCGCGCCTACCCCCCTAGGCGCGCCCTCCACCCTTGTGGGCCCCACGTTGCTCCACCGATGTACTCCTTCCTCCTATATATACCTACGTACCCCCAAACTACCAGATACAGAGCCAAAAACCTAATTCCACCGCCGCAACCTTCTGTACCCATGAGATCCCATCTTGGGGCCTGTTTCGGAGCTCCGCCGGAGTGGGCATCGATCACGGAGGGCTTCTACATCAACACCATAGCCTCTCCGATGAAGTGTGAGTAGTTTACCTCAGACCTTCGGGTCCATAGTTATTAGCTAGATGGCTTCTTATCTCTTTTTGGATCTCAATACAATGTTCTCCCCCTCTCTTGTGGAGATATATTCGATGTAATCTTCTTTTGCGGTGTGTTTGTTGAGACCGATGAATTGTGGGTTTATGATCAAGTTTATCTATGAACAATATTTGAATCTTCTCTGAATTCTTTTATGTATGATTGGTTATCTTTGCAAGTCTCTTCGAATTATCAATTTGGTTTGGCCTACTAGATTGATCTTTCTTGCAATGGGAGAAGTGCTTAGCTTTGGGTTCAATCTTGCGGTGTCCTTTCCCAGTGACAGTAGGGGCAGCAAGGCATGTATTGTATTGTTGCCATCGAGGATAACAAGATGGGGTTTATATCATATTGCATGAGTTTATCCCTCTACATCATGTCATCTTGCTTAAAGCGTTACTCTGTTCTTATGAACTTAATACTCTAGATGCATGCTGGATAGCGGTCGATGTGTGGAGTAATAGTAGTAGATGCAGGCAGGATTCAGTCTACTTGTCTCGGACGTGATGCCTATATACATGATCATACCTAGATATTCTCATAACTATGCTCAATTCTGTCAATTGCTCAACAGTAATTTGTTCACCCACCATAATACTTATGCTCTCAAGAGAAGCCACTAGTGAAACCTATGGCCCCGGGTCTATTTTCCATCATATTAATCTTCCAACACTTAGTTATTTTTATTGCCTTCTATTTTACTTTGCATCTTTATCATAAAAATACCAAAAATATTATCGTTTCATATCTATCAGATCTCACTCTCGTTAGTGACCGTGTAGGGATTGACAACCCCTTATCGCGTTGGTTGCGAGGATTTATTTGTTTGTGTAGGTGCGAGGGACTCGTGCGTGGCCTCCTACTGGATTGATACCTTGGTTATAAAAAACTGAGGGAAATACTTACGCTGCTTTACTGCATTACCCTTTCCTCTTCAAGGGAAAACCAACGCAGTGCTCAAGAGGTAGCAATTAACAACTTGGAACAAGTTCATCAAGTCACCTAGTATTTCAACAGGACACACAGAATGATATTGGGGCACGGCAAGAACTAGAACTTTAGTGTCTTGCTCCTGGTGTTCTCAGCTGGATTGGGGTTAGCCTAGTTTGCTTCTGGTGTTGGGTTGGGGGCTAGCACACCATGAGGTGTTGTTGTCTGCTTTTTGCTAGAGAACCTCCTCTAAATGATGCCCTCTTGTAATTCTTCCTGGAGCTGTCACAAGTGCCAACATATTACAATTCCTCTTTGGTGTATGAAAACAAACATAAACAAACATATAGATGTACCTGACTACACTAGCTTGTGTAGATGCTGGTGTTGGCTCTCTAGCTGGCTATTGTAGTGGATCTACTGGTGGATCTACTTCCTCTCCATCTGTTCCAGCATCTACTTCCACTGCTTCCTCTTGCACTGTTGGTTGTTTTGCATTCTCTGCTCCCCAATGTTCATCTTCACCAAAGGCTGCATCAACTGAATTTTTGCACTTGTTGGCATGGTGGCCTAGTCTTCCACACCTGCCACACTTTTTCTTCCTGGGACCAAGTCCCTTTCCTTCACTGCTAGACCTTATCCTAGTTTTCCTAGGCCTACCTGGTGCTCTATTTTGAACTGGAGCACAAAGTTTAAATCCTGGATTCACAATTTCCCACTGTTGTTTCCCTTCCAAAGCTGGAAGGTTGTCACCATATGTAGCTCTGAATTTCTCAACAGAGTAAAAGTTGTGCACATAATGATCTATTGCACTAACTTCACCTCTTAGAGCAGTTATAAAGAAGAGAGCATGGATACATGGCTTACTAGTTACTTGCCATTGTCTGCAACTACAAGTCCACTTTTGTAAGTCAACTGGGTACCTCCATTCTCTTTTTTCTCTGTTAGTAGAAGTAACTTCAGCCTCTGTTGGGCTTCTCCTAATCAATTTCATCTCTAAACCTTTTGTTTTTGCCATTAAGGCCGTCATTACAGATGGAACAATCCAATGGCCTTCAAAATGGTCAATGGCAATCCTATTCCTTAAATCACATTTTTGCATAATATATTGCATGATCTTGTCACACAAGTCTACTGTGTGAAGCCCCTTGTATTTCTTGATATAGTCCAGCTTGCATGTGTCATTGAAGAGTGCTCTAGCCCATATTTATGTGTGGTACTCCTCTAAATATTCTTTGACTTTGGGCCTAATGTGCAACTGATTTAGATGATAGTTGTGCTTGTTAATGATGTATGTAAGTGAGCATGGCCACAAATTCTCATCATAAAACTTGCCTTCGAACTTGCTAAAGTTCCGAGCCAAATGTCTCATGTACTCCCTATGCTCTACTCCAGCAAAGACATCATCAACAACTGTCTCCAATCCTTTGCAAGCATCAGTATGTATGACTAAACCATTAGGATGTCCCATCAGTTTCTTCAGTTGTTGCAAAAACCAAGTTGATCTCTCAGTTGACTCTGCTTCTATGACACCATAGGCCGCATGGAATAACCAGTTGTGAGCATCAAGGGCACAAGCAGAAACAAGTTGGCCCCTATACCTACCATTCAGTGCAGTTGCATCCACGGCAAGGTAAGGCCTGCACCCCTCCAAGAAACCTCTCTGGCATGACTTGAAAACACAAAAACTCTTCTGAAGCACTCCTTGTACATTTTCTTTCCTTTCACTATGTACTCCACAGTGTGCTTGTCAATTTCAACTACACTGCCTGGTGATGTTCTCTCAACTTCAGCTTTGACGAATAAAGAAGACTGAAACTCTCACTGTACTTCCCAAACATCTTGTCTAGTGCTAGCTCTTTACCAAAATAACACCTATTGTATGGCACCTCCATTCCATACTTCTAAGCCAACCTCTGTTGTATTTTCTTTGGACCTATGCCTGAATTATTTCTAATCCAAGTCATAAAAGCGCCTGCTATCCATCTTCTCTTTGCAGCCCTCAATCTTTGAGATCTATTAGTGCTTGGACAATTATGAGGGTAAGGGTTGACCTTAATCTAAAAAAAGAACAAGCAGTTATTAAATGCAACAGAATTGTTTTACAATTTTATAGAAAGAAGAAAATGTATAAGTACCTAGAATAATGTCCTTCTCCTCATTAAAGAGGCATGTAGCCTCCACTTACATCTGTAAGAGGCAGATTTGACAGTAAACCTTGTTGGGTTAGTTTTCAAAGTCATGTACTCTGTTTCACTCTTAATTGAGAAAGTTGCAACTACATTTCTGCACTCAACTACAAAAGGAAAAACTACACCTTCCTCAATAGAGGGATTATCTCTATCATACATCGTTACAGGTCTATCCTCATCTTCATTTCCAAAAACTGCATTGTCATGCTCCTCTAGCTTCTCATCCTCATCTGTATCTGCGACGAACGTGCCCTGTCCTTGCGGGTGCAGGCGCCATCGGTGGCACCGCTGCCATCCACGTCACCCCCATCACCAGCACGCGCAGATCTGCTAGGGGCTCAGTCACTACGTCCACTTTTCGCTCAATCCGCTAGGAGCAGATTCGGTCGCCGTCGCTGCCGCCTCTTAGCTAGGGTTCATGAGAGAGTGGGGAACGAGACAAAGTGGGGATGAGAGTAAGATGGGCTCGAGTGGGTTCCGTCCTAGACGAGGGCAAGCGGTGTCCAAAACGGAGCACCGTATATGGTCAAGCGACGCTGATCAAGCAGAACCGTGATGGAAGGGCAAAAACAAAAGAACTGCAAAGTGACCTTGTCGGCGTTCTGGGAACGGGGGTCCCCAGACTTGCCTGCCTGCGGCCCATGGCGTGGCTAGGCAGCAGGCCGTACGACCCATCTTCATCAACAAGGCATTCAAGACCCTCGCGTGGGTTCAAGCCTCGCGAGGCGGATGACGCGAGACCTCCTCTGGAGTGTCCTAGCCAGGCAGCCTCACGAGGAGCGGAGATATCAAAGCGGGGCAAACCTCACGAGGCTCTCATGACGTGAGCCATGACGAGCGGTGCTAGGCGGGTGCTAGGCAGGCGCCAGTGCGCGCAGCGTTCTTATTTCCTCTTTGGTGCTAAGGAGGCAAGCGCAGGCGAAGAGTACCAAGGCATCAGACAAAGGTTGCCATATTGGTGCAACAAGACCAAGACCAGGAGGACGGCAAGGCGGAGGTCATCATGGAGCCCAAGAAGGGTCACCCTAGAGCTTTTCGCAAGCGAAGACCGCTTTTGTCAGGATAGCTTGTACTAGATGTTCCTCTTCAAATTTGCCCGCCGTTGTTGGCTCCCTTCCTGCTCGATCTTTGGGAAGAGGACCAGGGCCTCTATAAATAGGCCTAGACACCATAGTAGAAGGGACAACTCGAACAGATCGAGAAGCCAACACTCCCACAAGAACACCTCGACCTTAGCAGGTTGTTCTTCCCTTGCATTGTTCATCATCAGCCCAAGAAGCAATCCACCACCACCACACTGGAGTAGGGTATTACACTACAACGGTGGCTCGAAACAGTATAAACCCGGTGTCTCTTTGTGTTGTGAGTTCGACGAGTTCGTCCACAAGATCTTAACGAGCTAGAGCGCAGATCAGTAGGAGGGATAGACTTCGCGCGCACCCCAGTGTTCGAACCTTAAGGGTTTGCCGGAACCCCACATCCGACATTTGGCGGCCAAGTAGGGGGCTTTCCTTGCATGTCGCAGGGACTTGTCAAGTCGAGCAGTTGCCGAGGCAGCATGGGGAAGTGGAGACGCCCACGTCCAATCAACCGCCACATGTCGATCGAGGCCGCAGGCTTTTGGGGCCTGCGGCGCTCCGAACTTGACCCTTGGCTTCGCCACGAAGCCAAGCCCAAGCGCACCTTGGGCCCGGGGGCTACTTTCGGCGTTCTGGGAACGAGGGTCCCCAGACTTTCCTGCCTGCGACCCACGGCATGGCTAGGCAGCAGGCCGTACGACCCATCTTGATCAACAAGGCATTCAAGACCCTCGTGAGGGTTCAAGCCTCGCGAGGCGGATGACGCGAGACCTCCTCTAGAGTGGCCTAACCAGGCAGGCTCACGAGGAGCGGAGATATCAAGGCGGGGCAAACCTCACGAGGCTCTCGTGACGTGAGCCATGACGAGCGGTGCCAGGCGGGCGCCGGTGCGCGCAGCGTCCTTATTTCCTCTTTGGTGCTAAGGAGGCAAGCGCAGGCGAAGAGTACCAAGGCATCAGGCAAAGGTTGCCATATTGGTGCAACAAGACCAAGACGAGGAGGACGGCAAGGCGGAGGTCATCGTGGAGCCCAAGACAGGTCACCCCAGAGCTTTACACAGGCGAAGACCGCTTTTGTCAGGATAGCTTGTACTAGTTGTTCCCCTTCAAATTTGCCCGCCATTGTTGGCTCCCTTCCCGCTCGATATTTGGGAAGAGGACCAGGGCCTCTATAAATAGGCCTAGCCACCACAGTAGAAGGGAAAACTCGAACAGATCGAGAAGCCAACACTCCCACAAGAACACCTCGACCTCAGGAGGCTGTTCTTCCCTTGTATTGTTAATCATAAGCCCAAGAGGCAATCCACCACCACCACACTGGAGTAGGGTATTACACCACAACGGTGGCCCGAACCAGTATAAACCCCGTGTCTCTTTATGTTGTGAGTTTGGCGAGTTCGTCCGCAAGATCTTAGCGAGCTAGAGCGTAGATTGGTAGGAGGGATAGACTTCGCGCGCACCCCAGTGTTCGAACCTTAAGGGTTCGCCGAAACCCCACATCCGACATTTGGCGCGCCAGGTAGGGGTGCGCCGTAGATTTCCCTTCCATCGGTTCGTCGCTCCATCGCTCCGTCGCTTCCATGGCGGACGCTCGCCGTGCTCGAGCTGAGCGTCGGGCTGCCCTCTCCGCCCGCGTCGCTCAGACGACTCCCATAGGCGGGCCACCTCGTCGATCTCCGTCTCGTGCCGCCAATGCTGCCACTGGCCCGGCGGGAAACGAGCAGCAGGCGTCCTTGTTGCATCCTTCGGTGCGGCAGGATGGCCGCACCGCTACTCCATCACTCATCCCTGATGGTTCTTCATCCCACGCGCACCGCGCTCCCATGGAGGCACGAGCCGCGCTCCTCGCGGCGAACGAGCTCCTGCGCTACCGCCCCGTCGACGATCTCTACGAGGAGTGGCTCGACCACATCGCCGAGCTCGTCCGTGGTGCAGGGGGCTCTCCGGCGCCGTCCCACTCTCTGCCTCCCCCTCAACCATCCACGGGCGACGGGGCTCATGGCATGCCTCCACCGCTCAACCCCAAGATGGTGCCTTGGCACCAAGGCGCGTGCCTACGTGGCGTGATCCATCGCGCCCGGCGCCCGCACATGAAGAAAAAGCTGTCAAAAAATCCCGCGGCCGCGAGAAGCTGCACCGGCGCTCCCCGCGCCACCTCGTCAAGACCGCGCACCACCCGCGGCAGCGCAGTGCGAACCCCGTCAAGACCAAGCTCCACACCCGAAGCGGGCCCCGGCAAGCACGTCCAGCTACCGTTCCTTCACCCCCGAACTGCATAGTGTCGCCTGGCCAGGCAAGTTCAAGCCAGATCTGCCTCCTCGTTACGACGGCACCGCCGACCTCGCGGAGCTCCTATAGCTCTACGAGCTGAGCATCGAAGCAGCTAACAGCAATGAGAAAGTCATGGCGAACTGGTTTCCCATGGCTCTCAAGGATGGAGCCCGTTCTTGGCTCCTAAACCTGTAGCACGACTCGATCTCCTCATGGGACGAGATGCGCGACCGCTTCGTCACCAACTTCCAGGGCACTTGCGACCGCCCACCGGCCGCAGGCGATCTACACCGCATCAAGCAACAGCTAGGAGAAACTCTTCAGAAGTACACCCAGCGCTTCAACAACACCCGCCTCAAGATTCTGAAGGTCATGGACGAGGCCATCATGTCCGCGTTCTCTGACGGCGTCCGTGACGTCAAGATGAAGGAAGAGCTGGCTATCCACGAGGAGCTCTGCACTTCTCAGGAGCTGTTCAACCTGGCGACCAAGTGCGCAAGAGCTAAGGAGGGGCGACTCTCTCTCCTTGAGCTGCCAGCTGCAGGAGCGGAAGAAAAGAAGACCAAGGCCAAGGACGTGAAGCGCAAAGAGGCAGTTGTGCTCGCAGCAGAGCTCGACACCAAGCAAGGAAGAGATCAGCCTGAGTCGTCCAAGGACGGCCGACCGTTCTGCGCCTTCCACAACCTGAACACCCACAACACCAGTGATTGCCAAGAGCTCAGAGCCATACGAGAAGGACGGTACGATCGACGCACCGAGCGCAATGACCGGGGCTACGGCCGCGGAGGAGGACGTGGAGGCGGACGCTGGGACGACCGTGGCCCGCGCCAGGAGTGGCGCGACCGGCCTCGTGAGGACCGCTGGCAGGACCAGCCTCGCGAGGGCGCCTGGAGGGACCCGCCTCGTGAGGATCGCCCCCAGGGCAACGCCGGTCTTCCCCCGCTGCCGCCACCAAGAAGGAACGATGACCACCACCAGGACGAGGGGGCTGGGGGCTTCCAGGAGCCGCGCACGATCGCTTGCATCTTAGGCGGTGCTCAGGCCCCAGCCTCTCAGCGCATCTTCAAACAGTTCGCTCGCAAGGTGAACGCGGTGCTCCCCAAGCTCGAGGCCACGCGCCCACTCAGGTGGTCCCGATGCGCCATCACCTTCAACTCAGCAGACCAGCTCAAGTGCGCAGCCACCGCTGGCACACTCCCTATGTTGTGCTCCCCAGTCATCAGCAATGTGCAAGTCACCAATACTCTCATCGACGGCGGCGTAGGTCTCAACGTCTTATCCGTCGAGACGTTCGACAATCTCCAAGTGCCCTATGAGCATCTCCAGCCAACCAAGCCTTTCTCGGGAGTGACCGACGGTTCCACCACACCGATAGGGCAAGTCCGCCTGCCTGTCACCTTCGGGGAGCGCAATAACTACCGCACCGAGCTCATCGACTTTGACGTCGTGTACATCCGCCTGCCGTACAATGCCATCCTTGGGTATCCAGCCCAGGCCAAGTTCATGGCGGTCACTCACCACGGCTACAACGTTCTCAAGATGCCAGGAAGCGGAGGAATCATCACGGTCCCATGTGAAGAGAGGGATGCAGTGTGCTCCCTCGAGCGCGCCTTCCAAGCCGCAGCAATCGACGACCCCGACAACAGAAGTGAAGGCCCTCCGGAGACCATCGCCAAGAAGAAGTTGCCGCGCCGCGCAGGACCTCAGGAGGATGGCGCCGCGGCAGGAGCCTCGTCGGGATTAGCGCCCGCTCCAGGAGCGCCTCCCTCTATCGCATAGGAAGGCGCGCCCGGCGCCCTCCTCGGGCAGGGCTCAGGGGCTCTCTCCTGGAGGGCCTCAGACCTTGCCAACCTCACGAGGGAGGCGCTTGGGCACCACTTGGAAGCGTGCTTCACGGCACACTTCCTCAGGAGAGCACAGGGCAAGGGGTGCACACAACCTAGGAGTTCATCAACAAGACCACCCAGGAACTGCAAGAAGCAAGAGCCATGCACGGCCACAGCCGCTCACAAGGCGCAGCTCCCCATCCAGGCGAGGATGCCGGGCTGCATGTCTGCGTCGACGTCCCAGGGCTCAACAGGGCCGCGTCTCAGGAGCGCTTCTGGCCATGGCGTGCGGGCCGCTGTGAGGGCCCACCACAAAGCTATGTTCGCATGCCCTTCGGCATGCCGAGCGTGGCGTTGGCCTATCAGCGCAACGTGTGGCAAGTCCTGGCGGCCCAGGAGGCCAGTATCCACGCCGTTCTGGAGGAGATGGAGACGGTCTTCAGGGAACCTTCCGAGCCTCCAGAGCCTCCCAAGGCTCAAGGTCCCGGTGGCTCATGAGGAGACATTCCTTCAATGCGTGGCTTTAGCTACACCAACTCTACTTCGTCTATAGAACCAGGTGACATCTTCCAAGTTCATTTAAGCTGGGAGCGCCCCTCGGGCTGCATTATTCCCAGGCCACACGGGTCCGTCCCTATGGCATGTATCCCTTTTGCTTAAGTCTTTAGCTTACCTTGCTGGGGGCGCCCCTCGGGTTGCATCATCCCCAAGCCGCTCGGGCCAGGCCTAGTGGCATGTATCTTCCTACATTTATCCAAGTCAATCTGCTCTTTGTGATTAACCTGCCAACGGCTATCGCCTTCTCAATCATCGCCTCCCCCGGGGCCTTCACACAGGCACGGCGCTGGTGCATGGGTCCGTCCCTGCCACGACTGACAAAACTGAGTGGTCGAGCTCTGGCTCGCGGCACGCGCCGTGTACGTCACCTCACCAGGCCCTCGGTGCCTTCGCCTCACCCAGAGCAACCAGTGACAGGCTAACAGCTGTAACGGTCAACCATGTTTCTTCTTGTGCTTGTTTACAGGAGTCCCAAGGGAAGGACAACAAACGGCACCGCGAGTCTCCTTTTCCTTGTGCGATTCGCTTGCGCGTTAAAAGGGGGGCTCCTAAGCATCGCGACTCAGGAGCTCTTACTGGCTCTCCAGCCCTCACCCCTGGCCTTGACCACGGCATCGCGACCTGGCATACCAGCGGCGGCTGAGCTCGCTCGAGGGCCGGGACCTGAGGATGTAGAGCACTAAGGAGAGCATGGGGGAAAGGAAACTCGTGTGGGCCAGACTAGCTATGCCACACAAGTAGGCGCGCAGCTCTAGCGGTACGTCAGGAGTCACCACAAAATCAGCGAGATAAGTCCTACACCCGGATCGGCTAACTGTTTGGGCCTAATGGTCACTCACGCCCTGCCGTAACCCTGTTGCGGCCACGTCAACTCCCTTTCTCACCTTACCATGGATGCTTGAGCGCTAAGGGGGACCTCCTGAGCATCGCGCCTCAGGGGCTCTTACTGGACCTCGGGCCGTGCACCTCCTGGCCTTGACCACGGCACGCGACCTGGCATACCAGCGACGGCTCTAGCCGCCTTGGGACCGAGACCCGTCAGCGTAGAGCAACAAGCTATCGCGAGGAAAGAAAGGGGGACCAAGGCTTAACGGGACGTGCGTTCACCAAGATTTTATAACAAGGAAGATAAGCATGAAAAGACATTACAGACCCTTACATGCCCCCACGGGGTGATTTCTGATCCTTCGCAAGAAACCAAAGCTGATACTAAGGGGAATCCTATCTACACCTTCCCGTGGCGGATGCCATCATCAACAGTGGGCCACGGGAGACCGGCGCCAACCCCATCCTGATCAGCGGCGGCGGCGACCGGACGCCGTAGCCCTGCCCCGAGCACGGCGAGAGCTCAAAGGGACGTAGCTGTCGTTGTTCGTCTCTGGAGTCTCGTAGAGCTCAGGAGAGCTGTCGGACTCCCGAGAACTGCTGTTGCTGTTGGAGCGGCCGCGATCGGAGTACACGATGGCCTGGCGCTCCTCTCCAGAGCAGCACTCCAAGCGGTGGCCCTCGGCGTCGAAGACCTTGAAGAAGAGCGTGGAGGCGCCGTCGTACTCAAAGTGGATAGTGAGGGCTCCCCTCGCACGGCAAACCCGTGCGATCTCGCCCCAGCCGCGAGTCATGAAGATCTTGCCGGTGGGGACCGCTTCGATCTCCGCTCCAGTCGCCGGAGCACTGTTGTCGGTGTTCTGGGAACGGGGGTCCCCAGACTTGCCTGCCTGCGGCCTGCGGCGTGGCTCAAAGGGGGGCCTAGCACGGCCCATCTTCATCAACACAGACCCAAGACCCTCGCGAGGGGCCAAGCCTCGCGGGGCGGACGACACGGAGCTTCCTCACGCGCGGCCTCATCAGGCTGGCTCGCGAGGAGGCGGAGAGATCAAGGCGGGGTACCTCACGAGGTGCCCGTGACGCAAGCCATGACGACCAAGGGTGCCAGGCGGGCGCCAGCCCGCGCAGTGTCCTCCTTTCCTCTTTGGTGCAAAGGGAGCAAGCGCAGGCGAGAGCATCAAGCAAAGGCACCCGTTTCGGTGCAACGAGACCAAGACCAGCCTAACGGCAGGGAGGAAGTCATTGTGGAGCCCAAGCCAGCGTCACCACCATAGCCTTTGGCACGCGAGGACCAACTTCAGTCAGGATAAGTGTACCAGATGGTCCCCTTCAAAATGGCCAATTGTTGGCGCCCTTCCCGCTCAATATTTGGGAAGAGGCCCAGGGCCTTTGCCTATAAATAGGACTAGCCACCCCCAGGGTAGAGGCAGTGAGAATCAGAATCAGAATCAGAAATCAGAGATCGGCCAATCCAGAAACAAGCGGGGATCGGATCGAGTAGCATCACACACACACACACACACACACACACACACACACAGAGAGAGAGAGAGAGAGAGAGAGAGAGAGAGAGAGAGAGAGAGAGAGAGAGAGAGAGAGAAGGGTGACTGAACTCCTCCTAGCAGTTCATCGCCCCAGCCAAGAACAGACCCTCGCGAGGCTGTTCTTCTTTGTATTGCTCATCATCATCAGCCCAAGAGGCAATCCACCACACCACAAACTAGAGTAGGGTATTACACCACAATGGTGGCCCGAACTAGTATAAACCATGTGTCTCTTGTGCTGTTCTTTCCATAGCTTAGATCTTAGCGAGTCGGTGGGGTGCAGGTAGGTAGAAGGCGAGATCTCCGCGCAAACCCCAGTGTTCGAACCTCAAGGGTCTGCCGGAACCCGAAATCCGACATTTGGCGCGCCAGGTAGGGGTGTGCCGGAATTCGTCTTCCACCGCCCCGTTCTCCTCCGACCATCGCGTCCATGTCTGACGCTCGTCGGGCCCCCGCCGAGCGCCGAGCCACTCTCGCTTCCCGCGTCGCCCAGACGGCTCCTGTCGGCGGGCGTCCTCGCCGTTCCCCGTCACTTGCCGTCAACGCCGCCACCGGCCCGGCGGGGAACAAGCAGCAAGCGTCGTCTCAGCATCCGTCCGTGCGGCAATACGGCCGCACCGCTACTCCCTCGCTCACCCAAGCTGGTTCTTCATCCCGCGCGCTCCGCGCACCCATGGAGGCTCGAGCTGCGCTCATCGCGGCAAACGAGCTCCTGCGCTACCGTCCCATCGACAACGTATATGAAGAATGGCTCGACCACGTCGCCGAGCTCGTCCGCGCCGCAGGGGGCTCTCCTGCGCCGTCCTTTCCATTGCACCGCACCCCGCCCCGCGCGGGCGACGAAGCTCCGGGGGCGCCCCAGCCGCCTCCTCCTAAAGAAGGCGCCCTGGCTCCAAGGCGCGTGGCCCATGGGCGGAACCCGCTCCGTTAGGTGCCAACGCGGCAAGAACAGAGCTGCCAAGAAGTCCCTCGCCCGCAAGAAGTGTGACACCCCAAAAATTTTGACCTTGTTTTGTTAATTAAAATTTTGCCAGGAATTTAAAACTTTTACTTTCTGAGCTTCCTTTGATTTTTGAATTTGTTATTATGGAGTTTTTCCCCAAAGTGAAAACTTTTCAAATATGTTTTTGGACTTGTTTAAACTCTCAAGAAAAACTTTTCTTTTATTAGTAGAACTAATTACATAATTAATTTGCTTGGTCCTTATTTTCTTGAAAAATGATTTCCCATGACTATATGGCCATATTTGAACTACAACCTCTTTAAAAATTTACTCAAAAATCCCACCAAAATTTGGAGATGTCATGTGATGTTATTAAATCACTTTTGTGCAAAAATATCTTTTATTCTTGAAATAAATTGAGCTCTACACCTAAATTTTCTTTTCTGGTCCAGCGGGCATGTTTGCACTACAACCCATTTAAATATTTCTTTCTAGCCTCCACCAAAATTATGGGGTGTTAATAGCAACATATGATTCAACTTTATGCAAAAGCATAGAGTTGTTCTTTGAAGTATTTGAGTGAACCAACCTCTTCTTCATTCTGGACCAGACTTGTATTTTCTACTGCAACCCTATTATTTCTTGCTCTAGTGATCTTGTGCTTTCTCATGCTTGAAGTGCACCTTGCCAAACTCTTAAGTCCAAGAGCATGAACCCATTGGGAGAATTTTTGTCCATGTTGTGATGCCATTTGCTTTCTGTCCAGAACTGGAGTTTTGCAGAAAGTGCACTAACAAGTTTCTCCTTTAAACAAACTAACTACACCACCCTATCATACTTCCATAGAGACACCACTCTGGAAGTTTTGGCCACCCCAAGAGGTGCCTAGGTGCATGTGGCAATCTGTCGAACACCATGTAGGCATGACCAGTTTTGGCATGAGTTTTAGCTTGCATTGTGATCTTGCTTCCCTTGCCTAACTACCTTGTCCAATAGACTCCTCACTACTCTTAACCTGGGTCTGCTAATTTCCAGCCTCACCCGAGACCTCTATCGCGCCCTGGCATTTTGTCGAACAGGTCCTGCGCGTGCACTGGGCGCGCCCAGAGCGCGCCAACTGCAGCCGCGCACCGAGCCGCCGCGTCGCGCGCCCCTGGCTTGAACCGCACGGCAGAACCTCTCCTAGCACTCCCCTCCTCACCGCGTCACGCCAAAAGGCCCCGACCGCCCCCTGGCACCCTACAGCGCCGCCGTCAGATGCCATTTGGCGGCACGCCCGCGGCCGCAACCGCTACCCGACCATGCCTGCGCTAGCCAGCGCCGCCCATGCTCCCAGCGCTTGCCACCTGCCTCCTGGAGCAGTGCGTGCTCATCCACAACTTCGTCCCCTAGCATTCGTCGCCGCCACGTCGCCCTAACTACAGAACGGCGGTCGCCGGCAAGCTTATCCACGACCACCGCAAACTGACTCGATTGTGCTATAAAAGAGGCCCCCGAGCTCAAACCCGTGCGCAGGCAGTCTCACGCCACTTCACTCTTGCCCCTTTGACCGTCAATCGAAGGAAGGGAGTCGTCTTCTTCCTCTCCGGCAGCTCCATCCGCCACCATTGCCCCGACCATTGCGGCGCTACCAGGGCCTCCCCCTCTCCACTCTCTCCACCAGGAACCCCCACATCCTCCCGTGAGCCCGTTCCACTACTCAATCTTGATCGAGACTCGCCGCGGGCAAATTTTCACTTTTTCCGACGATCACCGTCCGCCGCGGAGCTTACCGTCGACAGCTCCGTCTACCCCAGAGAACAAAACAACCACCGGAGTGACCGCCTCGACCCCCTGAATCCGTGGATGGCCTCCGTTTAGCGAGCAGCGCCGCCGTTCGCCGGCGGACATCGCCGGAGTCCCGCCCCTCCTCTCGGGCGGAGGGAGAAGAGGGAGGTGGACTAGTCAAACCTGACTGGTGGGCTAGGCGGGCCCACTGTCAGCGACCCAGGTGCAGTCCACGCTGGATAAGTGGAAGCGCATTTCAAAAATACACCTTCGACGTGTACGTTTTTAATTAAATTGTTTTCTTTTCTGTTTTAATTTAAATAACAGATTTTTGACCAAACTTTGACCAGCTGTATCTTTTTAAATATAAATCCAAATGAATTAATTCTTTTTCCTACATCTCTCAAATATTGTCTAGTTTATTTTAAGATTTAGTTGAAAAAATTTCCAAACAACTTTTTGTGCTGTCTTTGAAATATGTGTTATTTGCATATTTTTGAAAATAGGAATTTCGGAGAGGAGTAAGGATCTTGCAAAAATCTTGGAGTGCACCCTGCCTTTCTACATCATGAAGGCAAGAATTCTGAACCCTGGTGTAATTTTTTTTGTGTGTGTTGTTTGGCCTGGTGACAACACTACCCCGACACTTGCATGCGTCATTTTATGTGAGGATGTGATCCTATTCGTAGGTGCATATAGTGAATTTCATGCACATGGATTTGACATGTTTTGTGATGGAAATCACCGCCACACACTTCTCATGCATACCGGAAGGACTGCTGGGTAGGCCTCTGTCTTGGGTAGACGCGGTCCTGACCCTAGTCCTCCGTTGAGACGGTCGTGTGCGGTATGGCATGATGGGGTATGTCGTGTGGTGTTTCTATCTGTTGGTTGAAGTATATGCATTGTTATGATAATCTTGCAGGAATTATTACTACCTCCTGAGTCGACCGTAGATCGAGTCTTGTTCCGGTAACCCCCATACTTGTTTCGTACTGCCACAGGTCCCTACCGTAAGTAGGGTATGGTTCAGTAAGTTGTTAACCCTTGTCTTGGCACACACCATACAGAGAGGCCATGGTGGAAGATACCGGCTGCATCCGGTAGGCATGCCACCTGGTCTGGGGGCATGGGTGTTTCGGTTGTAGCCGAAGGGGGTAGCTCCCCTAGTGTGCGCGCGGTATAAATTTTGTGATCCCATGCTACGTCGAGGTTGTAGCCTCCCCACTTAGAGTTTGCTTGACAGGTGTCGTGGGTGATTCTAGACACCGGTAAGTGAAGCTGGTGTGTGCAAGTCAAGTGTGTTTTCAATTAAAAGACCGTAGACGGAATTAGTCCCGATGGACTAAAGGAATCCGTTACTCGTGGGTAAAGAGTACACCCTCTGCAGAGATTAAACCTATTCGAATAGCCGTGTCCTTGGTTAAGGATTACAGTCTGGGATGGGTGAAGTGTCGGTCTTAGTGTCGGTCTTCGGAGGTGAAACTGTTAAACCAGAACGGGAATTACTACTTGAGACTTATGATGATTATGATTATTACTATTGTTGACTAACCCGTGATATTATTGTTATCATCGAGTATCTCTGGGATGGTTCTACCTCCAGGATATTCACTATGATTATTTCTTTTAAAGCCCTTTATGTGGCGTCGCTCAGACGCCCGACTGTGGCATTTCTTTTAAAGCCCTGTATGTGGCGTCGCTCAGACGCCCGACTGTGGCATTTCTTCTAAAAGCCATGTAGGTGGCGTCAGTCAGACGCCCGACTGTGGCATTTCTTTTAAAGCCCTTTATGTGGCATCGCTCAGACGCCCGACTGTGGCATTTCTTTTAAAGCCCTTTATGTGGTGTCGCTCAGACGCCCGACTGTGGCATTTCTTTTAAATCCCTTTATGTGGTGTCGCTCAGACGCCCGACTGTGGCATTTCTTTTAAAGCCCTTTATGTGGTGTCGCTCAGACGCCCGACTGTGGCATTTCTTTTAAAGCCCTTTATGTGGTGTCGCCCAGACGCCCGACTGTGGCACATTTTATTATTTCATCTACTTGTTTGATTGCCCATGCATTCCTTAAATATTTACTCACATACCTCATGAACCTTATTCCATAATGTTCAGAGTAACCACAGAACATTTTGACACATGTTTATCTGCGGCTATAATATATCTGTGTTCTTAATGTTTGCGAGTACATTCAAAGTACTCACTGGCTTGTCCCTGGCTATTGTCTTGGCCAGATTGATTGCTTGGAGAGGAGCGTTGCGACGACAGCCTCGGAAACCTAAGCAACGGTGATAGCAGCCTCGCGAAGATAGGAGTTAACCTGGTCAGCTGTTCCCGTGGGAAATGGAGTCCCATAGCCGTGGTGAACCACAAACCGCTTCCGCCCTCAACCACTAGAAACCATTTGTTGTACTCATAGACCGCAATGGTCTTGTACTACATGTTTTGTACTTTTGCTTGGAATTTCTGTATCAAGTTGATGCCTCATCAGCTAACAGTAATCCTGGGGCTGATGAGCTCGACGGCCATTTTCTGGAAAATTAATGTCCGGAAAAACCGGTCGCGACAGACTTGGTATCAGAGCCAGGCTGACCATTGGCTAATCCTATCCTAGTCAGGTCAATAATCTTAGGCAAACCAACCCACCAAGCCATAACCCAAAACCCCAGCCAAGCTTCTCATGCAAGATAGCCCCACAGTGACCCGACACCTTTTGGCAGTCAGTGCCCAACCTATCAGCCTAGCATGTCGCTCATGCGCCAGTGATCGAATCCTGAATAGTCTTTCTCGCAAGCGTGCGAAGGAAGACTCCGTCCCCTTTCCCTATAAAAAGGGCACGTTAGCCCCAACCAGCACAGCACAGCCACTATCCCAAACCGAACCACAATGCCTGGTCCAGTCGTGCACAATGAGACCACAGCAACCAACCTTGGAGGTTTTGTGACCATACTCGCAAACCTCACCCGTCGTGCCTATGCGCTAGAAGAGCCCCCAGAATATGTCGTGTACCAAGGATCCATGAGCGGTGAGAGCCGTCAATTCTGGGCCACTGTACACATCTACGGTAGGGATCTCGCACCCGAACGCCCCTACAGGTTCACAGGAAGAACGACTTCCTTTGAGCCCCAAGCCATCCAACTAGCCACTCGAGAAGCTATAGTTCATCTCCGGCACTTGTCGCCCAGAGTTGACTGTCGCTCGTTCCACTACTACCCCAGACGTGAAGGGTACAGAAGACCACCCCAAGTTGCCAACGGAGATTACGAAACAGATCCTGCATTGTTGCACCTAGTGCGCTATGTAAATGCACTAGAGGAACTGTGCGATCAGGTCACTATTGATCTTATCGCAGCTCGTGGAGAGCTGGTTCGTCGAGCCCCGGCGAGAGAAGAGGACGAGCCCAGCGCCGACAACCCAGTCGTGCTGTTTGGACAACCGATCGAGCCCCTGAGGTCTACCCCAGCCATCGGCCAAAGTGTTGCGATGAGCCAAGAAGTGCTTCGTCGCATTTTGGGAACGCACTCCAACGGAGTTGTAGCCAGCAATCCCCGAGATGGTCATCATCGCTACCCCGAGCCTGCAGCCCCTCAGCCCACTCCAACTAATTCCTGCGGTGAGACCCGCGGAGAAGCCTCAACATCCACCAGGCACGCCCGCTTGGATGTAAACGAGGTAGACTAAGTTACCCGAGTAATATCGAGTCCCGGAGTAGTCGCGCTTGTAATCATGTGACCTTGTAAATAAATGCCGCCTGTCATTGAGCCCCTGTAGCCTTGCATGGGTATACCAGCATTTCTACCCCAGGCACAGTTGCGAAAGACCCCTGACAACCCCCCCCCCCCCACAGTAACACGTCACCTCGGTGAAATATGTGTATCTGTGGCTTGACTCCGACCCGTGGAGCGGAGCTGGAAGTTTCCTTACCATTCACCATGGTAAAAGTGACCCAGCTCCAGTGCTATAAAAGTCCACCGCGTGACCTTGCCAAAGCACCTCTCACCTTGTGCACCACCCTCACAACCATTTCTTGCCATGCCGAGCCCCAGCATTCATCTGAGAACCCCAGATGCAACCCCGGGTAGTTTTGCCAAGATATTGTGGGATTTTACCTGCAGTACCATGGGCGCTACCCAGCCACCCCAGTACGAGCTGTTCAAATCGAGAATCACCTCTTCCACCTCGAGATACTGGGCAGCAGCGCACATCCCTCCCGTGAACTCAGACCAAGACCCAACGGAGGTCTCCTTCGTGGGGAAATCTATGCCAACCCCACTCATGGCCATAGAAGCTGCTGCATATGAAGCGCTTGCTCGCCTTCGATTCGCGGTACCCTATGCCAACGAACGAGGGTATTATTACTTCCCGGGCCGTGCAGCACCTGGTGGAGTAACATCTTTTCCCGGAGGACGAATTGAGAGAGACCCAGTCCTAGCCAACCTGGTCCAGTACGTCATCGCTCAAGAGCGCTTCACCCAACATGTGATGGGTTATCTCCAGAGTCTCGCGGATTTAAATCCTCAGATCGCCATCGGCAGATCACTGAGGCCCGGCCAAGAGAGACGCATTCATCAACTGGTTAAACCCCTTCCCCCGATAGAAGAGGAATGTGTCTCAGTACCAGAAATGTTCTCGCAGGACCCCATCCAGTTACCGTTTCCATTTTAAAACGTCGCTGCTGTGTTCATTATTGCAACATTTAGTTATGTATTGTGATTTATGCGTGGTAACCTAAGCTTGCAAGTTGTTTGGTTTCTACTAATATGTATAGTTTTGTTGTGACTTATGCTCCTTTATTGTAACCATTCTTCCCTCGCGAAAGATCCCCGAGAGTTTCATTTTTTCAAAGCAACCCTTAGAAAATCTCGAGGACGAGATTTTTCTTAAGGGGGGTAGTTTTGTGACACTCCAAAAATTTTGACCTTGTTTTGTTAATTAAAATTTTGCCAGGAATTTAAAACTTTTACTTTCTGAGCTTCCTTTGATTTTTGAACTTGGTTATTATGGAGTTTTTCCCCAAAGTGAAAACTTTTCAAATATGTTTTTGGACTTGTTTAAACTCTCAAGAAAAACTTTTCTTTTATTAGTAGAACTAATTACATAATTAATTTGCTTGGTCCTTATTTTCTTGAAAAATGATTTCCCATGACTATATGGCCATATTTGAACTACAACCTCTTTAAAAATTTACTCAAAAATCCCACAAAAATTTGGAGATGTCATGTGATGTTATTAAATCACTTTTGTGCAAAAATATCTTTTATTCTTGAAATAAATTGAGCTCTACACCTAAATTTTCTTTTCTGGTCCAGTGGGCATGTTTGCACTACAACCCATTTAAATATTTCTTTCTAGCCTCCACCAAAATTATGGGGTGTTAATAGCAACATATGATTCAACTTTATGCAAAAACATAGAGTTGTTCTTTGGAGATTTTGAGTGAACCAACCTCTTCTTCATTCTGGACCAGACTTGTGTTTTCTACTGCAACCCTATTATTTCTTGCTCTAGTGATCTTGTGCTTTCTTATGCTTGAAGTGCACCTTGCCAAACTCTTAAGTCCAAGAGCATGAACCCATTGGGAGAATTTTTGTCCATGTTGTGATGCCATTTGCTTTCTGTCCAGAACTGGAGTTTTGCAGAAAGTGCACTAACAAGTTTCTCCTTTAAACAAACTAACTACACCACCCTCTCATACTTCCATAGAGACACCACTCTGGAAGTTTTGGCCACCCCAAGAGGTGCCTAGGTGCATGTGGCAATCTGTCGAACACCATGTAGGCATGACCAGTTTTGGCATGAGTTTTAGCTTGCATTGTGATCTTGCTTCCCTTGCCTAGCTACCTTGTCCAATAGACTCATCACTACTCTTAACCTGGGTCTGCTAATTTCCAGCCTCACCCGAGACCTCTATCGCGCCCTGGCATTTTGTCGAACAGGTCCTGCGCGTGCACTGGGCGCGCCCAGAGCGCGCCAACTGCAGCCGCGCACCGAGCCGCCGCGTCGCGTGCCCCTGGCTTGAACCGCACGCCAGAACCTCTCCTAGCACTCCCCTCCTCACCGCGTCACGCCAAAAGGCCCCGACCGCCCCCTGGCACCCTACAGCGCCGCCGTCAGATGCCATTTGGCAGCACGCCCGCGGCCGCAACCGCTGCCCGACCATGCCTGCGCTAGCCAGCGCCGCCCAAGCTCCCAACGCTTGCCACCTGCCTCCTGGAGCAGTGTGTGCTCATCCACAACTTCGTCCCCTAGCATTCGTCGCCGCCACGTCGCCTTAACTACAGAACGGCGGTCGCCGGCAAGCTTATCCACGGCCGCCGCAAACCGACTCGATTGTGCTATAAAAGAGGCCCCCGAGCTCAAACCCGTGCGCAGGCAGTCTCACGCCACTTCACACTTGCCCCTTTGACCGTCAATCGAAGGAAGGGAGTCATCTTCTTCCTCTCCGGCAGCTCCATCCGCCACCATTGCCCCGACCATTGCGGCGCTACCAGGGCCTCCCCCTCTCCACTCTCTCCACAAGGAACCCCCACATCCTCCCGTGAGCCCGTTCCACTACTCAATCTTGATCGAGACTCGCCGCGGGCAAATTTTCACTTTTTCCGACGATCACCGTCCGCCGCGGAGCTCGCCGTCGACAGCTCCGTCTACCCCAGAGAACAAAACAACCACCGGAGTGACCGCCTCGACCCCCTGAATCCGTGGATGGCCTCCGTTTAGCGAGCAGCGCCGCCGTTCGCCGGCGGACATCGCCGGAGTCCCACCCCTCCTCTCGGGCGGAGGGAGAAGAGGGAGGTGGACTAGTCAAACCTGACTGGTGGGCCACGCGGGCCCACTGTCAGCGACCCAGGCGCAGTCGACGCTGGATAAGTGGAAGGGCATTTCAAAAATACGCCTTTGACGTGTACGTTTTTAATTAAATCGTTTTATTTTCTGTTTTAATTTAAATAACAGATTTTTGACCAAACTTTGACCAGCTGTATCTTTTTAAATATAAATCCAAATGAATTAATTCTTTTTCCTACATCTCTCAAATATTGTCTAGTTTATTTTAAGATTTATTTGAAAAAATTTCCAAACAACCTTTTGTGCTGTCTTTGAAATATGTGTTATTTGCATATTTTTGAAAATAGGAATTTCGGAGAGGAGTAAGGATCTTGCAAAAATCTTGGAGTGCACCCTGCCTTTCTACATCATGAAGGCAAGCATTCTGAACCCTGGTGTAATTTTTTTTGTGTGTTGTTTGGCCCGGTGACAACACTACCTCGACACTTGCATGCGTCATTTTATGTGAGGATGTGATCCTATTCGTAGGTGCATATAGTGAATTTCATGCACATGGAGTTGACATGTTTTGTGATGGAAATCACCGCCACACACTTCTCATGCATACCGGAAGGACTGCTGGGTAGGCCTCTGTCTTGGGTAGACGCGGTCCTGACCCTAGTCCTCCATTGAGACGGTCGTGTCCGGTATGGCATGATGGGGTATGTCGTGTGGTGTTTCTATCTGTTGGTTGAAGTATATGCATTGTTATGATAATCTTGCAGGAATTATTACTACCTCCTAAGTCGACCGTAGATCGAGTCTTGTCCCGGTAACCCCCATACTTGCTTCGTACTGCCACAGGTCCCTACCGTAAGTAGGGTATGGTTCAGTAAGTTGTTAACCCTTGTCTTGGCACACACCGTACAGAGAGGCCATGGTGGAAGATACCGGCTGCATCCGGTAGGCATGCCACCTGGTCCGGGGGCATGGGTGTTTTGGTTGTAGCCGAAGGGGGTAGCTCCCCTAGTGTGCGCGCGGTATAAATTTTGTGATCCCATGCTACGTCGAGGTTGTAGCCTCCCCACTTAGAGTTTGCTTGACAGGTGTCGTGGGTGATTCCAGACACCGGTAAGTGAAGCTGGTGTGTGCAAGTCAGCTGTGTTTTCAATTAAAAGACCGTAGTCGGAATTAGTCCCGATGGACTAAAGGAATCTGTTACTCGTGGGTAAAGAGTACACCCTCTGCAGAGATTAAACCTATTCGAATAGCCGTGTCCTTGGTTAAGGATTACAGTCTGGGATGGGTCAAGTGTCGGTCTTAGTGTCGGTATTCGGAGGTGAAACTGTTAAACCAGAACGGGAATTACTACTTGAGACTTGTGATGATTATGATTATTACTATTGTTGACTAACCCGTGATATTATTGTTATCATCGAGTATCTCTGGGATGGTTCTACCTCCGGGATATTCACTATGATTATTTCTTTTAAAGCCCTTTATGTGGCGTCGCTCAGACGCCTGACTGTGGCAATTCTTTTAAAGCCCTTTATGTGGCGTCGCTCAGACGCCCGACTGTGGCATTTCTTTTAAAGCGTTGTATGTGGCATCGCTCTGACGCCCGACTGTGGCATTTCTTCTAAAAGCCCTGTAGGTGGCGTCGCTTAGACGCCCGACTGTGGCATTTCTTTTAAAGCCCTTTATGTGGCGTCGCTCAGACGCCCGACTGTGGCATTTCTTTTAAAGCCCTTTATGTGGTGTCACTCAGACGCCCGACTGTGGCATTTCTTTTAAAGCCCTTTATGTGGTGTCGCTCAGACGCCCGACTGTGGCATTTCTTTTAAAGCCCTTTATGTGGTGTCGCCCAGACGCCCGACTGTGGCACATTTTATTATTTCATCTACTTGTTTGATTGCCCATGCATTCCTTAAATATTTACTCACATACCTCATGAACCTTATTCCATAATGTTTAGAGTAACCACAGAACATTTTGACACATGTTTATCTGCGGCTATAATATATCTGTGTTCTTAATGTTTGCGAGTACATTCAAAGTACTCACTGGCTTGTCCCTGGCTATTGTCTTGGCCAGATTGATTGCTTGGAGAGGAGCGTTGCGACGACAGCCTCGGAAACCTAAGCAACGGTGATAGCAGCCTCGCGAAGATAGGAGTTAACCTGGTCAGCTGTTCCCGTGGGAAATGGAGTCCCATAGCCGTGGTGAACCACAAACCGCTTCCGCCCTCAACCACTAGAAACCATTTGTTGTACTCATAGACCGCAATGGTCTTGTACTACATGTTTTGTACTTTTGCTTGGAATTTCTGTATCAAGTTGATGCCTCATCAGCTAACAGTAATCCTGGGGCTGATGAGCTCGACGGCCATTTTCTGGAAAATTAATGTCCGGAAAAACCGGTCGCGACAAGAAGCTGCCCGGGCGCTCCCTGCTCCAGCACATCGCGACCATGCTCCTGCTCCCGCACGTCAAGACCCCGCGCTGCTCCCAGCTGCAGCGCATGGGGACCTGCAAGACCAAGCTCTGCGTCACCCAAGGCCTCCCGTGGCCACAGCAGGCTGCCATACCTTCACCACCGAGCTACGCCGCGTCACGTGGCCCGGCAAGTTCAAGCCAGGCCTGCCTCCTCGTTACGATGGCACGGCCGACCCCGCGGAGTTCCTCAAGCTCTATGAGCTGGGCATCGAAGCTGCCAATAGAGACGAGAAGGTCATGGCGAACTAGTTTCCCATGGCGCTCAAAGACGGGGCATGCACCTGGCTCCTGAACCTGGCTCCAGGCACGATCTCCTCCTTGGACAAGATGCGCACCCGTTTCATCGCCAACTTCCAAGGTACTCGTGACCGCCCACCCGCCGTGAGCGACATGCGCCGCATCAAGCAACAACCCGGAGAGACCCTGCAGAAGTACATCCAGCGCTTCAACAACGCACGCCTCAAGATTCCCAAGGTGACCGAGGAGGCCATCATCTCAGCCTTCTTCGTCGGTGTGCGCGACGTCAAGATGAAGGAGGAGCTGGCGATGCATGAAGACCTGTGCACTTCCTTGGATCTATTCAACTTGGAGACCAAGTGCGCCAGGGCTGAGGAAGGGCGTCTCTCCGTCCTCGAGCTGCCTGTCGCAGACCCAGAAGAGAAGAAGCTCAAGGCCAAGGATGTGAAGCGCAAGGGGGCTTCCGTGCTCGCGGCAGAACCAGACACCAAGCGGGGCAGAGATCAGCCCGACCCTTCCAAGGGCAGTCGGTACTGTGTGTACCACGACCTCCACACCCACAACACCAACGAATGTCAAGAGCTCCGAGCTGTGCGAGAAGGAAGGATCGGCGTCATCCCGACCGCGGTGACCGGGGCTACGGTCGAGGAGGAGGAAGGAACGTAGGACGCTGGGAAGACCGCGGCCCGCGCCAAGGGTGGCGCGATTGGCCTCGCGAGGACCGCTGGCAAGACCCACCTCGCGAGGGAGACTGGAGGGATCAGCCTCGCGAGGATCGCCCGCAAGGCAACGCAGGCCTCCCTCCGCTGCCGCCGCAGCCAAGGAGGAACGAGGACCGCCATCAGGACGAGGGGGCTGGGGGCTTCCAGGAGCCGCGCGCGATCGCCTGCATCTTGGGCGGGGCTCAAGCCCCAGCCTCTCAGTGCATCTTCAAGCAGTTCGCCCGCAAAGTAAATGCAGTCCTCCCCAAGCTCGAAGCCACGCGCCCTCTCAGGTGGAGCTCAGCGGATCAGCTCAAGTGTGCGGCCACCACCGGAGTCCTCCCGATGCTTTGTTCCCCAATCATCGGCAACGTGCTGGTCACCAGGACCCTCATCGATGGCGGAGCAGGGCTCAACGTCCTGTCCGTGGAAAATTCAACAATCTCCAAGTGCCCTACAACCAGCTTCAGCCAACTAAGCCTTTCTCCGGAGTCACCGACGGCTCCACGGTCCCGATTGGGCAGGTCCGCCTCCCTGTCACCTTCGGGGCACGCGACAACTACCGCACCGAGCTCATCGACTTCGACATCGCTCACATTCGCCTGCCGTACAATGCCATCCTTGGGTACCCAGCGCTGGCCAAGTTCATGGCCGTAACTCACCACGGCTACAACGTCCTCAAGATACCAGGAAGTGGCGGAGTCATCACGGTGCCCTGTGAAGAGAAGGACGCGGTGTGTTCCCTGGAACGAGCCTTTCAGGCCGCATCACTGGAAGACCCGGATCGCGGAAGCAGGAGGCTTCCCGAGACCACCCCCAAGAAGAAGAAGAAATCGTCCGGCCCGGCCCCTCAGGAGGCAGGCCCCTCAGGGCCCGCGCCTGCCTAGGGGGAACCTCCTTCCATCGCATAGGAAAGCGCGCCCGGCGCCCTCCTCAGGCAGGGCTCGGGGGCTCTCCCCTGGAGGGCCACCGACCTGGCTAAGGTCACGAGGGAGGCGCTTGGGCACCACATGGAGGCGTGTTTCGAAGCACGTTTCCCTCAAGGAGTAAGGCAAGGAGGGCCAGACCCTCAGGAGTTCGTCAGCAAGGCCATTCAGGAGCTACAGGAGTCAAGAGTCGTGAGAGGCGGCCGCCGCCTACCAGCTGTGGCTCCCCATCTAGGCGAGGATGGTGGGCTGCGCGTCTGCATCGACATACCAGGGCTCAATCGAGTCGCCTCTCTGGAGCGTCTGTGGCCCTCGCGAGTGGGGCGCTGCGCAGGTCCACCCCACAGCTACATTCGCATGCCTTACGGCTTGCCGAACACGGCTGCCACGTACCAGTGCCTCATGAGGGGCATCACGGAGGCTCAAGAGGCCAGGCGTTCTACAGCCTTGGCGGAGATGGAGATGGTCCGCGAGGAGCCACCAGCGCCTCCGGAGCCTCCCGAGGCCCCTGGGCCTGGGGGCTCGTGAGGATCGGCTTCCGCAGCCCATCGAGTCTGCTACACCAACACTCATTCGTCCTCAACATCATCATGTGACATCTTTCAAGTTTCATTTCCAGCTGGGAGTGCCCCCCCAGGGCTGCATTATTCCCAGGCCGCGTGGGTCCGTCCCTGCGGCATGTATCCCTTTTATTTCATGTTGTTAGCTTACTTTGTTGGGGGCACCCCTTGGGGTGCATCATCCCCAAGTCGCTCGGGCCTAACCCAATGAAGTCCGCCTTCCCAGCATCTATTTGAATGAATCCACTCCTTCGCGGCTAATGTGTTTGACCTAGTTGCCCACTCAACTGACGCCAACTGACGGAGCTGCTCCCAAAACGGCACGACGCTTGCGCATGGGTCCGTCCCTGCAACGCCGACAAACCTGAATGGCTGAGCTCTGGCCGCGGCAGCCCCGCATGGCGCCACCTCGTTAAGACTTCAGTGCCTCATCGCCCCTCGGAAGCAACCAACGGCTGACTGTCAATTGTCATGGCAACCCCTCGTTCTTTCTGTGATGGGTCTACAGGATCTCCTAAAGGAGCTGCGTCAGGCAAGGCCCTTGCGGTGCCTCCTTCACTCTCATCTGCGCGAACCGCTTGCACGTTAAAGGGGGGGTGCCTGAGCATCACGACTCAGGGCTCCTACTGGCTCTCCAGCCCCCACCCCCTGGCCTTGTCCACGGCATCGCGACCTGGCATACCAGCGACGGCTGACACTCGCTCGAGGGCCGGGACCCGAGGACGTAGAGCAGAAAGGGGAGCAAAGGCGAGAGGGGAGGGACACGCGAGGACCTCGCCGAGCAACCTCACGCCTGCCGATGCACGGACCCGGCGACACACCAGGGAGCGGTCCCTGATTCTCAAGATAAGTCACCATCCGGAAGCACCAGGTACTGTGGCACCATCCCCACACCTAATGCAATCCCGTGTTAGCGACGCCGCTCTCCTTTCTCACCGAACGACGGCTGCTTGAGCGTCAAAGGGGACCTCCTGAGCATCGCGACTCAGGGGCTCTTACCGGACCCCGGGTCGCTCACCTCCTAGCCTTGACCACGGCATCGCGACCTGGCATACCAGCGACGGTTGAAGCCGCCTTGGGACTGGGACCTGTCAGCACAGAGCACCAAGCCCTCGTGAGGTTTGAAAGGGAGAACTGAGCTAAGACGGAATGAGCAACTCACACAATTCTACGACAAGAGTTATATTAACAAACAGGATCACATGCACCTTACAAGCCCCCACGGGACGCGTCTTTGATTCCTCGCAGGGAACAGATCCTAAAAGGACGCTAACTACACGCGCCCCTGCAAAAGACACCATCATCAACAGTGGGCCGTCGAGCACCGGCGCCAACCCCATCCAGATCAGAGTCGGCGACGGCCTGACGAGCCCGCCCTGCTCCAGGAGCGGCGCCGGCTCGAGGGCTCGTAGCTGTCGTCGCTCGTCTCCGGAGTCGCGAAGAGCTCGCCGGAGTCGCTGGATCCTCCGACGCCTCCGTCGCCTGAGGAGCCGCCAAGGGACCGATCGGCGGGCCCAGTCCTCGCCGTAGCAGGGTCCCGACCACCTCTCCCGGGGCAGCACTCCAGCCGGCACCCGTTCGCATCGAAGACCTTGAAGAACATCACTGAAGCACCGTCATACTCCAAGTGGATCGCGAAGGCGCCTCTTGTCCTGCAAACCCGGGCGATTTCGCCCTAGCCTCGAGTCATGAAGACCTTGCCCGGGGCAACGACCGCGACCTCTGCCTCGGTCGCGAGGGTGCTGCAGCCGGCGTGCTGCAGCAAAAGCTCCAGGAGTTCTCCCTGCGGGATGATGGAGGCGAAGAAGGGAGGAAGGCGAATCCAAGACTGGGGAGGCATGGCGGCGTGGAGCACGAACTCTCGGGAGGAGCCCTCGGTGTGGACCCCAGGGGGATGACCCACACCTTCGTGACCCATCGGCGCCGACGGCGGCGCCGCCCGTGGCGATCGGCATCAACTCCTTTAGAGCCCTCGATGTGGGCGTACAAGGGAAGCGGGAACCCCGGCGGTGGCCGCTCGCACCAGGGCCCCGACACCACCTGATGGGCCCCCTCGTCCCGACGGCGGAGGGTGAGCCGTTTCTTCGGCGGGAGCGGGTCTGGTTCCTCTCGGGGAGCCTTTCCCTTCTCTGGCACCGAGAACCGGCGGATCGGAGCCATCGCAGCAAGACGGAGCAAGGACCGGGAAGAAGGAGAAGCAAGAAGAGATGGACTGGAAGGGCGTGCGCCGCTCCGTACTTATAGCCGGCGGGGGCCATCCGTCGGCCTCCATGATCGCAGGTAATCATGACCCGCTTTGCATGCAGGGACTTGTCCGATCCGTGCAGTTGCCGAGGCGTCGTGGGGAAGCGGAGACGCCCACGTCCAATCAACCGCCACGCGGCGCCCAAGGCCGCAGGCTGTTAGGGCCCGCGGCGCTTCGCCCTTGCCCTTTCGCCTCCCTGCACGGCCAAGTCCGGGCGCGTCTTGGGCCCGGGGGCTACTATCGGCGTTCTGGGAACGGGGGTCCCCAGACTTACCTGCGTGCGGCCTGCGGTGTGGCTCTAAGGGGAGCCCAGCACAGCCCATCTTCATCAACACAGACCCAAGACCCTCGCGAGGGGCCAAGCCTCGCGGGGCGGACGACACGGAGCTTCCTCAGGCGCGACCTCATCAGGCTGGCTCGCGAGGAGGCGGAGAGATCAAGGCGGGGTACCTCACGAGGTGCTCATGATGCAAGCCATGACGATCAAGGGCGCCAGGCGGGCGCCAGCCCGCGCAGTGTCCTCCTTTCCTCTTTGGTGCAAAGGGAGCAAGCGCAGGCGAGAGCATCAAGCAAAGGCACCTGTTTCGGTGCAACGAGACCAAGACTAGCCCAACGGCAGGGAGGAAGTCATTGTGGAGCCCAAGCCAGCGTCACCACCAGAGCCTTTGGCAGGCGAGGACCAACTTTAGTCAGGATAAGTGTACCAGATGTTCCTCTTCAAAATGGCCAATTGTTGGCGCCCTTCCCACTCAATATTTGGGAAGAGGCTCAGGGCCTTTGCCTATAAGTAGGACTAGCCACCCCCAGGTTAGAGGCAATGAGAATCAGAATCAGAATCAGAAATCAGAGATCGGCCAATCCAGAAACAAGCGAGGATCGGATCGAGTAGCATCACACACACACACACACACAGAGAAGGGTGACTGAACTCCTCCTAGCAGTTCATCGCCCCAGCCAAGAACAGACCCTCGCGAGGCTGTTCTTCCTTGTATTTCTCATCATCATCAGCCCAAGAGGCAATCCACCACACCACAAACTAGAGTAGGGTATTACACCACAATGGTGGCCCGAACTAGTATAAACCTTGTGTCTCTTGTGTTGTTCTTTCCATAGCTTAGATCTTAGCGAGGCGGTGGGGTGCAGGTAGGTAGAAGGCGAGATCTCCGCGCGCACCCCAGTGTTTGAACCTCAAGGGTCTGCCGGAACCCGAAATCCGACAACTACAGTCAGCATGCTGCAGCCAGAGCTCGAGCGGCCCCCTCGGAGACATCACGTAGGAGAAGAACCGCAGGAAGCGGATCCACGAGCTTGGTGGCATCGGCGCCCACAGCACCAACTCGCGCGAGGAGTCAGCGGTGTGGACCCCAGGAGCAACGGCACGGCGACCCCGGACACGGCGTGGGCAGCGCTGCTAGTCTCTCCTACCTCCCGAGCCCTCGGCTCGGGTGTACAAGGGTAGCGGGTACCCTGGTGGAGGCCGCTCGCACCAAGGCCTCGTCACCACTTGCATCGCCGCTTCGCCACGGAGATGGATCGTGCACTTTTTCGGCGGAAGTGGCCCCGGATCATCACGGGCAGCTTTTCCTTTCTCTTCGGCGGAAAACCTTCTAATGGGCGCCATTTTTGTCAGCAGTGGAGCAAGGAGGAGAAGCAAGCAAGCGAGGAGGAGATGGACAATGGGGGATCCGCCCCCCTCCCCATTTATAGCAAGAGAAGGCCAACTGGCGTCTCCCACGATTGCAGGTAATGATGGCTTTCCTTACATGTCGCAGGGACTTGTCAAGTCGAGCAGTTGCCGAGGCAGCGTAGGGAAGTGCAGACGCCTACGTCCAATCAACCGCCACGCGTTGACCGAGGCTGCAGGCTTTTGGGGCCCGCGGCGCTCCGAACTTGACCCTTGGCTTTGCCGCGAAGCCAAGCCCGAGCGTACCTTGGGCCCAGGGGCTACTGTCGGCGTTCTGGGAACGGGGGTCCCCAAACTTGCTTGCCTGCGGCCCACGACGTGGCTAGGAAGCAGGCCTTACGGCCCATCTTCATCAACAAGGAATTCAAGACCCTCGCGAGGGTTCAAGCCTCGCGAGGTGGACGACGCGATACCTCCTCTGGAGTGGCCTAGCCAGGCAGGCTCACGAGGAGCGGAGATATCAAGGCGGGGCAAACCTCACGAGGCTCTCGTGACGTGAGCCATGACGAGCGGTGCCAGGCGGGCGCCGGTGCGCGCAGCGTCCTTATTTCCTTTTTGGTGCTAAGGAGACAAGAAACAATATGGCTATCACAGAGTAAAGGGCATAAGTAAAGGGCTCGGGTAAGAGATAACCGAGGCACGCGGAGACGATGATGTATCCCGAAGTTCACACCCTTGCGGATGCTAATCTCGTTTGGAGCAGTGTGGAGGCACAATGCTCCCGAAGAAGCCACTAGGGCCACCGTAATCTCCTCACGCCCTCGCACAATGCAAGATGCCGTGATTCCACTAAGGTACCCTTGAGGGCGGTCACCGAACCCGTACAAATGGCAACCCTTGGGGGCGGTCGCCGAACCCGTACATTTGGCAACCCTTGGGGGCGGTCACCGGAACCCGTCAAATTGCTCGGGGCGATCTCCACAACCTAATTGGAGACCCCGACGCTTGCCCGGAGCTTTACACCACAATGATTGAGCTCCGAACACCACCAACCGTCTAGGGCGCCCAAGCACCCAAGAGGAACGAGCTCAATGCTACCAAGAACCCAAGAGTAATAAGCTTCTCAACTTCTAACTTCCACGTATCACGTGGAGAACTCAAACCGATGCACCAAATGCAATGGCAAGGGCACACGGAGTGCCCAAGTCCTTCTCTCCCAAATCCCACCGAAGCAACTAATGCTAGGAAGGAAAATGAGAGGAAGAACAAGAAGGAGAACACCAAGAACTCCAAGATCAAGATCCAAGGGGTTCCCCTCACATAGAGGAGAAAGTGATTGGTGGAAATGTGGATCTAGATCTCCTCTCTCTTTTCCCTCAAAAACTAGCAAGAATCCATGGAGGGATTGAGAGTTAGCAAGCTCGAAGAAGGTCAACAATGGGGGAATAACACGAGCTCAAAGGATAAGGTTCATTGGGGAAGAAGACCCCCTTTTATAGGAGGGGGAAAATCCAACCGTTATGTGCTCAGCTCACACACGAGCGGTACTACCGCTCGGGCGGAAGAAGCATGGAAAAGGAGCAACAAAACATGAACCTTGGGGCGGTATTACTGCATATAAGCGGTACTACCGCTCACCCCAGCGGTACTAACGCTGGAGGAGCAGAACACGGGATCAAAAGAGGCAAGGCAGAGCAGAGTACGGCGGCAGTAATGC